>JAULBW010066011.1:0-171004 GCA_032358265.1 Vaucheria bursata
CAACACCGAGTAATACATGTAGAAAGTGCAGATCTAATGAATTTAAAGGAAGTATAGAGCCGAAAAAAAGTAAAAGCACCAAATTTAATTTAAAGTGCCGGCAAGAGGTATTATTCATTTCATAAGCGTACGCCAGATAAGGTGTGTTCCTAGAAGTTAAAGACATAAAAAGTGAACAGCTTCTTTCCATCATTACCTGACCTTACGTTTTGCTCTCTTCTCTTCTCCTCTCTAAAATCTTGCTTGTAAATAAGTGTTCTGGCCTAGTTACTATGAACGTCCTGAAGGGCTTCAAAACCTCTGATTTAAGTTTTTCCTCAGTCTATATACTTCTAAACGTTTTATGTTAACTGTAACCGAGTTCTTGAGGCTTCAATCCATCGTTTTGGAGGTAACCTCAAATTTAAAATAAAGTTTCCAACATAAAATTTACCAGGTACTACGTTCAAAAGCGAGTATTAGTGTAAACTAGAGAAAAAATGATGAACATCAAAAAGCAGAAGAAATAGCATTTGTCTTTTATTATTGGCTTCAGGCCATGAGGCCAAGTATCTGTAAATTACGCGTGATGCAGTTTTCCAGCACTGCCTCTAACTCAATGGAATCCATACCCACCGTGCCCGCCAAAAGGATAGCCTCCATATATGCCTCCTGTGATATAAGTTTTAAAAGTGTTTTCATCCTTAACAGTATGATGATGAGCGTCAGAGTAGGCAATTTATCTAAACTGCTGCTTTGACCGTATACGTACCTCCAAAGCTACCAAAACTACTGCTTCCTTTACTGCTGGAGCCGGAGCTGCCAAAGCCACCGTAATATAATCCATGGCCGCTGCTTCCTCCGCTGCTGGAGCTGGAGCTGCCTTTACTGCTGGAGCCGGAGCTGCCAAAGCCACCGTAATACAATCCATGGCCACTGCTTCCTCCGCTGCTGGAGCCGGAGCTGCCAAAGCCGGAGCTGCTGCCGTGACCTGCGCAGCAAATAAAGTTGTTACTATAAGCATGCTAGTTGAAATCTGCACCTATTTCTGCTCTAATCAATACCATGATGACCATGGTGATGACCATGGTGGTGACCATAGGTAAGTTTCCTAGCTCTCCCTTTTCCTGACTTTTTCTTTGAAAATTTCTCTTCAGCAGCGCTAGACCATATCGAAATCAAGATGACGACAAAGATGAAAATTTTTGCGGCAAACATTGATGATGTGTTTAGGTATATCAACTGAAGTATTTTATGATGATATTAAATTGTTTCTGGTTTAATGCACTAAACTAAGTGGATCTTTTTGTTCTCATTAAGAACAGCAAACCACAGGAGAATGCAAACTGGAGTTCATATCGCATAACAGTGCATAGTATGGATTTCATATTGAGCAGGTTGTCTAGACAATGCCATTGAAGTAAAATACTCGTAAAAGAGATTTGTACTTTTAGTGTATTCGCATTTTGTTCTAAGTTTTAAAGTACTAGCCTTGGAAAATTTTTAGTTTGTTTTCAGCTTCCTTAACAGTTTGCTGTTGAGAGTCTAACTGTAAGAACTAGGTCTATCTGTAACACGCGCAAGCTAGAAATCTAACAGAAAACAGGAAACGCTAAACAGAATGCATGTACAATAGTATACTATTAGTTCTCCATCATGTGCTGCCGAGAATGAATCTTGCCAACATGCACAACAGACTTACTACTTCATATAAGACGACATTATGCGCATGCAGCCGATAACACAGTAGGGCACGAAGATAAGAACACGGCGCAATAAATCAAATCCTGGCATTCAATTGGTTAAATTGGGAGTGTTTGATTTCTGCTCCATTGAGAGCTGTTGGATTTTTTTAATTCTGGGATAAGATTCTGATTTTTATCATGAACTAGAAATATCAATTCCATTTTCAGTTTTTTTGCATTGTACCAATGAATTTTTCTCTATTTTTTTGCAAGTATCTCATGTTAATCTCATATAGTAAATGTTTTTTGTCAAAATCTTGCAGTGGTAAGGACTGAGTAATTCCAAAGATAAACGGCTTCAGTGCATATGGGTTTGTTTTACTGCCATTTTTTTGAAACATGCGAAAGTAGCTAATAAACTGTGATTTTGGTCATTTGAAATATATTGAGCTACTTTTATTTCCTGTACTTCTCATGAAAAAATTGAGGTCACTTTTTTTTTAACTCGATGGAAAGGTAAAACTTTTTATATGTAAGATGCTGATGATGAAGTGGGCGAAATGAAATACCTTTTGAATTGCAAACATTTGATATGAATTCTGGAGAATTATACTCGACTGAACCTCTGTCGATATTAGCGGATATGTACCGTTAGTACCGGTTATATTTTTTTTCGAATATATCAGAACTGACTGCCTGCAGATTTGAAAAATGCAAGCTTGCCGATAGTAATTTTGCTGCTGTCTTTCATCTGCCTAGGTGTAGAGTATACGACATGCTGCCTGTACACTGTGCATTCTATGTAGGTATCAAAATTATATGTATCGATACTTTATCTTAGAATTGCATATTAAAACATAAATTTTGTTGAGGCTATACTTCCACTTTTAATGAAAATTATACTTACTGCTGTCCATAATGCAGCTCTTGCTAGCTAAATGTAGCAAACTCAATGTGGTTGCAAAGTAACTTACCATACTGAAAGGAACGTATACTATCAATTTACAATGTTAAAGTATATATTGGCATGCAACAAATTTGAATTTTGTACCAGTATTCTAGGCAAAATGGGTTTCAATAACAAATTAAAAATTACTAATGATCAAAATTTGAATTTTTTCGTTCTCTTTCTTCATCGATATAACTTACACCATTGGTACCGAACACAGCAAATATACTATATAATTTTGGTACATGCCGAAATTAGGTGACGCAAACAACGAGTTTTAAGGTGTAAAATGGTGTGTTTTCGCCAAACGCTCGATAGAAAGCTAATAGCTGATCATGAAAGTATTGCACAGCCACTGTGGGTAGACTTGGTAGGGCAGATATCACAACAAAAATCCAAATCCATCGCTCCATTCCGCCTCTACAGAAGCTTCCCCAGCACTGATCAAATGTATATGCATCCTAAAAAACAGAGTTTATAGACTTGAAAAGGCATATAGTTATTGCAGTGACTTCTGAGCTTTTAATGAGTTTTTCAGTTAAAAAGTCCATCTTCAGAATAATATAAAATTAGTTAAAATGTGATCATATTTTGATATGAGCTGTCAGAGATAATATCATTGGATATATTAACAGAATATATATATATATATTACAAAATTATATGCTTTATCTATGTATACATAGATCTTATTCAATGCGTGTAAAATTTCTTAACTTAAAAATTATTTATTTGGTACAGCTTGAAATGTTTTTAACACTTAGGAGATTAACAACAACACTAAACAAAAACTTGTTATGAGCAGAATAAAAACATAAGAGCAATTCAATACATCGCTCATCCTTGAAATTTCATGCAATGCAGTAACAATAACATCAATGCTACTTGATATGTTACTGGATGTAGAGGATCTTGATGTTGCTATTACTGGAAAGGTTACTGAATGAGTAAATTTCCAGAAGTACTATTTGATTATCTCCACTGACATTATATCAACTGTTACTAACCGTAAACCCGTCCCATTACAAATAATCCAGGGCGTGCAGTACTATTCAAAAATTTATTTTACTATATATATTAATCGTTAGATTAAACTCTAAGTTAAAAGCTTCATTATGATCACCTTCGATACACCTCGCGAAATAAGCATATTCCAATAAGCAAGCACAATTTCTTTAGCATGCCTGATAAAAACATGCGGCTTTACATCTGATATAATCAATTGAGCCAAGTCTGTGGTTCCCTCCCAAATCCCAACCTCAGACCAGTCCACAGAAACCAATAATCCTAAATTATCTTTTCCATCGGAAACTTCAACATTGACCATATCTTTGATGTAAATCATATTTGAGGCGTGGAAATCGCCATGACAGAGCGTCCAAGGTACGATAGGATTTCTAAGATGAGACTGTAATACCTATGCTTAAAAAATGTCGAAAACTTTTAGGTTAATCTGATAGGGATTTTTTAGCAATAATATGTATTGCAATTTAGAAATTAAAAATATGCAAGGGCCACCAAATTCATCAGTTGCATCCAAAATTTGTACATATAAGTCGAATTTGAAACTTAATGACTTTTCATTTTGATATAAATAAAAATGGTCATTTCCCAAGTAACTTGCTGCGAAACAACTTTAGTTCTATTTTTGTTATTCTTACCTCCCATGACGAATTCTTCAGAGTTTTCTCAATAACACTCGAAAGTATTGGATCAATATATAATTCGCATAACCCAGAATCAATTTTTGATTTTGTCTTGACCCAAGCGATTCGGGCGCGATTAACAGCAATTTCCCATTCACACCGACCTTTTCCATTATACCATGAAACGCTTTTTAGCCATTCCATTTTCATAAGAGAAGTTTGATTCCAATAGAAAGCATGCAATATTGCTGCCTGAGTGAATGCTTTCTTGAGAACCTTTAAAATATATTGCATATTAGTACAACTAGTGCATCTAGAAGCTTTTTATATCTATGCAATTATCACAAAAGCAAAAAGAGTCTCTTTAGTCAAGTCAGGATCGGATGGGTGTATAATTCATAGAGGAGCTTAAATAAAAATAAAAATGCCCTATTTAATATTATGATATGATTAATATAAACATGTGCATGTGTATGCTTTTGAAAGATTTTCAGTGCTAAATTAGTGCACTTAGAAACATTTTTTTCGATTTCACCAAAATTTTCTAACCTGAACAGGATCAGCGAAACTGCGCAGATTATCTGGAACGCCCCATATTTGATTTCCCAATATCATATTCATTCCGACGCTTTCTTTCGTATGAAGATCTTCCATGAGTAGAACATATTCCCCTAGTAAATCTGATCCGTGGGAGTAGAGCACTAATGGATGTAATAAACCTGGTATTGCCATAGTCTTTTTCTGTGATTTCTCGTACAATATTCCCTCTCGTGCTCGTCCTCCAATAATAACAGATCTTCGCCCTTCGAAGCCTCGGTGAGACATCTTAAGTACGAGCTTAATTGGGTCAAGAAGGTTTCCTAATGCTCCAAATACTTCAACAGTCACCGAGAGAACACATGATGACAATCCACGATTTTCGGCTAAGCTGACTACATGAACTGCTGAAATTCTTTTCCCATCTGAAAGAAAACCATTCTCAGCAAGTATGGTTTCAAGCCATGATTTTGAAACAGAGCTATCGCCAGGCCTAGGTGGGATTTCCCGTGAAAATGGAACCAACGTGAAGACCTGCCTTCCGAATGCAAGCACTTCGCCTACCACAGCTCTTATCGAGATTTGAGCCCTATACTCCGCCAATCTCAAATGTAAAATTATGGAATTCATCTTATTTTGTGATTACTGACAGTAGGATTTCCATGTAATTCCGTTCTTATCTAAGTTATTAACTTCAATTACAGGGGATAAAAATGATTAGATTTTGTCGCATACTTTTTACCTTTTTATTGTTCATTTGTCACTTTTCATTTTTATTCTTTTTAGTTTATTACAAATATTTTGTGCTTATTCTTCGATTTACTGTTAAACAAATCAAATGAATGCGCATTTTGTCATCTCTCTCATCTTTCTCACAAATGCAGTATCCGCGCTTAAGCTCAAATTCCATCATAAATATATTATTCCCAAAGTACTTCAGATGGTAGAAGCTGCCGCCGAATCAAATCGTATAGTAGCTTTGGATTTTGATGGTGTCTTATGTAACAGTGTTGGCGAAAGTGCTCGAAGCGCCTTCAAATCTCTTCAAAAACGATATCCGGAGGTGCTTGCAAACTCAAAATATAATTTAATTGACGCACCGAGCTGGTTTATTGATGAAATGTTGGAGCTTCGACCAGTTGTTGAGACGGGATACGAAAACATTATACTTGCGCGACTTCTTATCGACACCAAAGATTCTTCTACAATAACTCTAGATGAGATTAAAAATCAATGGGGAGAAGGGCTCAGGGAAAACCTTATGCAAAATTATGGCATGGAAAAGGAAAAGCTCATCAAAGACTTCGGGGATATTAGAGATGAATGGATCTCAATGCATGAAGAATCTTGGCTAAATTCTAATGAGTTTTATGAAAATCTTGGAATCCGGGAAATTGTATCGACGAGTTCTGAGAATATTTTTCTTATTACGACGAAACAAAAACGGTTCGCACATGCACTTGTGAAGCATGCAGAACTCAACATTATCGACGAAAAAGTAAGATGAATATGTTTATATTTTCAATTTCCTTAAATATAGTGCACTGTAACATAAATTAAGTGCTTGATGTGTCAATGATAAAAATAATTTGGAAGTGTGGGTTGATGTGCATCGATGAGAGTACTCCACGTTTGAATACCAATAAAGTTTTTATTTTTCTAGCTTCTCATAACTTAACCCGATTTCTATTTGATATGAATTTGATTGTTTAAGAATTCAATTGCTAATCACAAATTACAGAATAAGTTACTCTAAGTAGAACTGATACTAACTAAGTGAATGTATTGTGGTCAATATTGTACAAGTTATTTAAAATTTATTTAAATTTACTATGATTCATTTGAACTATATTTGATTCATATTGAATTATGAATGTATACATATATGTATGTATGTGTGTACTTCAAGATATATGGACTTGGAAGTGGCCCTAAAAGAGATGTATTAGCAGAGTTAATGCATAAGTATCCTGGTTCAGAGATTCATTTTGTTGAAGACCGAGTTGAAACTCTGGAAGGTAAATGATATTTATACATATGGTAATTCCGGATTTAAAAAATCTAAGACCATCAAGTTCTTTCGTTGTGTCCAAAAAGCTGAATTTCGCACAGTATAAAACTTTCTTTTATGCGTTAAAAGCTCAAATTTGTTACTTCCAAAGTTATCTCTATATATATCTGATAGTTTTTCTTTACTGTATCTGCAAATGCTATATTTTTTCAAAATGTTGAATTTTAGAGTTTGTGCTCAGCGATTTGACTGCTTTGATGTATACAAAAAGTTTTTTGTTTGTTGACTTGAAATCTCTTCTGTTTTGATCGTTGTTATTGAACAAACATTACGTAATACATGACCCTGTTAAACCTTGTAAAATTTTAACTCTATATTATTTATTTTTAACAGAAATTTGCGAAGATTCAAGACTAAAAGATATTAAACTTTATCTTGCGGATTGGGGTTACAATACTCTGGAGCAGAGATTGCGCGGAAAATCTAATGACAGAATTGAGGTTATTTCACCAGATCGATTTAAAGAAATTCTGTGTCCATACATGAATATTTGTTGATTGCTGTAAATTTTCCTTAACAATCTGGAAAAATGTTTAGAAACCTAAAATATAATCGATTTCGATTAATTTTAGGCATGATTGGTCAGAATGAGGTAAGCTTATGGATACGTATTCTACTCTTTGGCACTTTATTTGGACCGCTTGTTGATAAACTACCATGCTTGAAACTCTGAAAAAAGGCAAACAAGATTGAAATTATTATTCTAAAATTATAGGTACTTGCACGCATTTTGATTGGTCATTTATTTTCATCCGGAAAAAAATCATTCATGGGTTATATTCTGGGGTGCCATGAATACATTAGGATTGATTTGATTCCAAATGTGTCTAATACACATTCAAAAAGTTTTGTTTGATTCAAATATATGATTTGATGACATTAAAACTTTATTCAGAAAGGACGCAAACTGTATTAAACTGATTCAAATCGAGCAGTTTTGCAAGCTACTGCTTCTTTCAAACTGGGTTATGTAGCATGAATAATATAGTAGAATGTACTGAAGCGAATGATAATAGACGTCAATACTTCAGGTCCAATATTACTGGCATCACTGATTCTACATTTAACACGAAGGTTTACAAGAAACTGCTTTAGCACAAACAAATGGCTATAATAAACATATCATACTGATTGAGGTGGAAAAAATAATGCATCGTAGTTTTCATGTTATTCATCTGCATTGAGCTTTCTCTTCTATTAATCCCCCCAAAGATTTCAATTAGAAGTTATTTGACTTTTCGATAACATCTTTCATAATATGTTGCTTGCACAAATTGACGATAGGAACACAAGACGAATTTTTCATGCAAGATTAATATAATTCTTTGGCTTTTGGTTGATTTGAATTTCTATGACGTCCATAGGTTTTATTTGCTCACTGCTATACAAACTTGATTTGATTCGTCCAACATTGTTTCTATTTGAATTAATATAGAAACTTTTGAAACTGATCCAAAAATATTTCATTTTTTGTTATATTTAAAAGATGATATGATCCATATGCGGTATAGTTGAAATTCAATGAGATTTTACTTAAAAACTTAGCAGGCTGGCTTGAACATATTCCTTGATTTTTTAAGATTTGGTACTGTGACGAGGATGTAAAGTTTAGGCCATTCAAAGCTTGAGAAAAAATTCTATAACTGTCTGTGTGACTACTGAATATACCATGTATGCGCAATTCAAATAAATGCTGAAGTGGTCAAGTTCAGTCCAAGAAAACTTGTGATCCAAATTTTTTGAAATGCTCAAAACCGTAAAGTTGAGCACATAAAGAAAAGAGAAATGAGAAAGAAAAAAAGAAAAATCGAGTGGTACTTTCAGATGTGATGTATTAATTAAATCTATAAAGGCGAGTCACAATTATCTGGCACTAGTCATCACTTCATTTGAATATAGCGCCAGTCAAATCATACAGTTGTTCAACATGGCCTAAATACTTAGATCGTTCAACCATACATCGCAGAAGTCGAAAGTAACAAACAGTATATTCCAACAGTGGAGATTATCCCATTTTAGTTTTCTGCCATCATGAAATTGAGTCAAACTCCTTAAAAGGCAAATACGAGGCTGAACACTATGAAATGCATTAATATATGACAAATTATTTTTTGCGCTGATCAGTTTGTAGAAATATAAAATCTTATGAGCAGCCAATGATAGGACAGTAGAATGACAGAAAAAAGTGATTTAAGATAATCACCAGGTAACATCTTTGATGTTTGAATCAATAAAATCTTTTAAATACATACATGGAACAATTGAATCAAACCTAATAAATTTTGGCACATCAGATTGTGAACCAAGGGCATTTTTTTGCTAAAGAATAGGAAATGGAGAATTATTCTAGAACTTATTCACGAGCAGTTAATTCCTAATGTGCCACGGAAAATCTAATGCATATATAAATTTTAAAAATTTCGAAGAAAAATACAATGAAAACTGTTTGAAATCAAAACAGTTACCTCCCATTTTCAACCGAAAATTAATTTTTCTATAATAACTTAAGATTTGAAGCACACATTTTTGTAAGAGCCATGTTGAAATGAAAAGGAACAATAATATTAAATTTATTCAGTTGCTTTCAATTTAAAAATGAGGAGTAAAATAGGGCTTCTAATAATATAAAGTTATTTAATGGTACAATGCAGACTTTAGTTCAATAGATAATAAGAGAAATAATAAAACATGAAAAATTTTAAATATTTATGAAAGATCAATAAAATCAATTTTAGTGCTCAAACAGACGTCGCATATCAACGCCAAAGGCTTATTAATATATGTACATAGTGAGCAACTCCACTCAATTTCAGCAATTTTCAACTTTTTAGAAGGCGGTGCTGAAGTACTTGGATCTTGCTGCCTTTTCATAGTTGTAGAATTTTCAGGCTCAATCGATGGTGGGAGACAATCAAAAACACACCCCGTTCTCTCTCTCGTAGTTACTGCAATTCCTGCAACTCTTTTTGACTCCATTAAAGGTTGGGCACCATCGAATTTATAACCTGTTCTCTCTCTTTTCATGGCTGCAATTCCTGCAGCTGTTTTGGGCTCAATCATTCGTAGGGGACCGCCTAAAATACACCCTTTTCCCTCCCATGGTACAAAATTGTTAGAAGCTATGCATTTAGTACCCTGCATAAAATTAGCAGCTATAAAGAATATATGTATTAAACTACGAAAAAAAATCACATTTCTGCAACATCCATTTTAGTAAATAGAATTAAAAATAAGAATTAGCGGATAATAAGCCTTAGATTATCCTTAATCAAGATGGAGTTTTAATTGAAGATTAATCTTTGAATTAAAACATATTTTTAAAACACAATTTTGATATCTATACAAATTAAATAAAAATGAAGTCATGATAAAAAGAAAGTATGACTAATTTTTCACCAATTCAAAACCAATTTTACTCTAATCAAAAATAATTAATTGTACTCATTATCTTGCAACTAACTGATCAGCTTCCGTATTTATCAATATTTAATTTAAGCCTTATACGTAAATAATTGCTTCAGCAACATTCTTCCCTTGTCTTCTCTCATTAGTGAAAATTGTAAGGAAATTATTAAACGTTTTTCCGAAATTAATCTAGCCGCCACTTGAAATTGTCGCTGCTAAAAGTTTATTTTGTCCATGATGCATACATGATGACAGAACCAAATAACTACATGACAGACGAATTATATATTTGTACCTGGAGCTCCGAGTGAAGCGCATCCCACAGTCTGTAAAAATCAGAAGAATGATTCGAATGTACCATGTGTGCCAACTCATGTAACAGTGTACCTAGAAGACTTTCATATGGAAAAAATTCCTGCCGATTGTCTGTATCGCGTAATTTTATCTTTATATATCTTTTACCAACATTCATTCCAAGTATGTGGCGACCTTCAAAGTTACTTTCTTCCAATATCTTTATAGTCCATTTATGAGAGATGCACATAACTTTGACGTGGTTAGCCAAACGAAGCAGAAGCGCTCGAGCATCCCTAGAATAAGATGATTTTTTTTCCTTTACTTCTAAGATGCCGTAATTTTCGGACATATTCTTCAGCCTACTATGTGCGAGTGTCAAAATAACAATTTTAAAAAACTGTCATTTTTGTCAAAAATATCTTCCGAATGGTGGCAAGTCTGTTTTAGTCTCGACACGAGACACGACTGGTTTTCAAAGTAAAAAGCAATACTCATTAATGTTTTGCAAAAAATATCGGTGTGTCCTATAATGATTGAAAAGTTCATAGTAAATTTAACAAAAAGTGCTATATTTTTCAAATGACTGAAGTGCAAATTAACTTGATCATTCATATGTTGCCGGATTCCGAGCGAGCAAGTACTTTTACTAAGCATAGCAAAAATTAAAACATGTACGATAATCAAAATAGAAATTGTATAGAACATTTTCTGGCAAGCAGATCTTTAATATTTAAATACCATCTCTTGTATCAGAAGAGAAAAAAATTCAGTAGATTGCTAAGTACATCTGCTCAAGTGCAATGCAACTTTCATAAATTTTGCATAAAAACACAACTTTAACTCAGTTTTTCAAAAAAATTTTAGCTAAATTAAGTGTACGTTACACTAATCTTGCTTGATATCATAAAAGCATATTGCTTTTATTAATTGAATTTCAATCTAATTTAGTTAAAAAAATACTGTTGCACAAATTGTTGAAATCAATTTGCAAACTAAAATGATATTTCAAAAATGAATAAACTACTTTTATATCTTCTCTATTCTAGCCTAGTCTAGAATAGGACTCAAGTAAAATACAAATTAATATTTAGTTCTAACTCAGTAAATTTTATTGAAACTGGAACATCTTGATCCTATTAATATGCCATTTTTGACTCTTAATAGGCATACTGTTGATGGCAAAAAAAAATAATTTTTCATAGGATTGATGAGAAAGGAAATTTAATTATCACGAGTTGAAATCTACATTTTTGTCATTGATTGGCAAAAAAGTATAAACATGAACAAAATGTAGCCTCAATATCATCAAGGCCCGTAAAACAGGTAATGTTAAATTCCTATTTTTGACATCAGCATTGCTACCCAATTCCTATGCCTTCATTACTCTTAGCAGTATCGCTTGCTCTTCAGATGAGTCAAAACTATCACTACTTCATAAGAATCACGTTAAATATCAAACCCTCATCACAATAATGCTGGAACATACTTTCATGGCTTTCATGCCTATTGATTTGTATAAATCACAAATTGCAAATTTCGATACTCATTAGTAACCCAATCGTGTGCATATTTATTTTCACTCTTCAGGTTCCATCAACTGCAACCTTTCTTGCTTTAAAACCTAAGTGCTTCTACTAACAGTATAAGTTTAAGCATCTTTTCGATTGAGCATCAGTAGATTCACAGTTCATCCATAGAAAAATTGTGCATATTATTTTGAAAATTTATTCTCTAGGATTTTGAATAGATTGCCCCATGTACAGAAACAATTTCTAGGGAAAAGGAAATTGGCTAAGAATTTTTAACATTATCTATAGTTTGGGTCTTCCTTGCATTAGCTAGTTAAAATGATTGAAAGTACTACTAATTACTTTTTCCAGAACATGAAACAATTTTTCCATAGATTTGAAGTTGAAAAATTGGAATTTAAGCCAATTAATGGTATAGCTTTTACTTAGTCGAATATCGAAAAATATCAATGACACTATTAATTTCTCTTTTACAAATTCTCATATGAAAGAGTTAGAATTCAATTACAGTGCCTTCAACTTTCGAATTTTTTTGGCATAAATGAAAGTCGCGCTATGTCTTAGGAGTATTTGCTGAAACCGAAAAACTAGAAATTGCGTAGCATAAACATTTTTATATATGCTAAAATATTAATTAAATGACTATGACGCACAAGACATTGAAAAAATTAAATTCAAATAATACATTAAAATTCTTGTTTTTCCTCAAAGAGGCTTTAATTTTTACATGCCGAAGAATTCAGAGTTCAGACCTTCAACATTTAAACCTGACTTCAAAGCAGCTGGTCTCGAGCGTCAAATAATTATACCTGGAGTCGAGAAATCAAAACATGAACGAGATGAGAATTTTTTTACAACAAAAACTTTAGAGGTGCGAGTAAAATTGGCCTCAGACAATGGGTGTGTGGTATGGCATGTATAGTCAACATCGGTAGTCGGTAAACATTCAGTGCTCATAATCTCGATCATAGACCAAGTGAGTAATAGTTACTAATCAAGGATATCAAACATTTCTCACCTCATTTATTCAACAGGAAATGTGGAAGCGGGTGGACGCTAGTCTCTTGGGCTGTTACCATTGAGCAACACTTGAATTCAGAGATTATAAATAATCAGGTTGGTAGACAGAAATAAGAAGAACCATGTCAGAGCCATATGATCTTACAGGCAAAATGGCTACATAATCTTATATGTAAAATTGCGTCATGATCTAACAGGCGAAATGGTTGGATGTGCTTCTCATAGTTATATGCTTTCGGGCCCAGTACTGCTATCGTGTTGACATTGTATACTGACTAATGCAAATTCCAGATAGCGTTGCCTTGAAGTATTTTGTCTAATTTTATACATATATAAAGAGAATTTTGAAGCAACCGTTTGAAGTAATTCTGAGCCATTCAATGGTGAGAACTTCATGTGCACTCGTTACTTCATAGATATACTCGAAAAATAATGAGTAGATATTTACTTGTTAACATTACGAGTCAATAATGAATGAGTCAAATTGCTTGGAGCAAGTTGTCTTCTAGTGGCAGTAAATCGTTTCCCTTCTTTAAGAAGATCTTATTAGATAATGGTGAGTTTATTCAACGTTGCTTTCTTCTCCATATCATTTCTTTTTAGGTATTACTGTGCTAAGGTTCCTTTTGATAACATATTCGTGTTTTTTTCAACAAATATGATGATATTTGATAGATTACTATTTAAATTAACGCAAAATTACATCTTCCTCGGACGTTTTGATATTTTCTGTCGCGATTTCATTGATATACATATACCGTCCATAATAAATATGTTCGTGTTTTTCCACAACTTACAGATTTTCGTGAACTTTCAATATTTACACTATTGATTTTCTTCCTTGCGTGCATCTCTCATTTATTCTTGAAACATTAAGCATTGCTCCTTAATGTAGAAAATAATGCTACAGTATATGCACTGGATCAAACGAAAATGTAGTCAAATCGAAAATATAAATAGTTTAAAGTTCCATTATCGACGTATAATATTTTGGTTTCAGTGAATTTCAATGATCCTATTGGTGATGTTTACAGAGATGATCAAATTTTTCCAATATTTATTTAATATATTTGCCAATACTGCTCAGGGTAAACGTACAAAGAAAGTAGGAATCTGCGGAAAATACGGAGTCCGTTATGGATCCTCACTACGTAAAGTAATAAAGAAAATTGAAACCTCTCAACATGCGAAATACACATGCGTGTTTTGTGGTAAAGATTCGGTGAAACGATCGGTTGTAGGCATCTGGAATTGCTCGGGTTGCAAAAAAATCGTTGCTGGTAAAACTCAAACTTCTAGATAATATGATTTTAATTCAATAGAGAATTATAGTTACTTCTTAAAATATAATTTTCAACCTCTATCATGTTGCCAGATTTTCTTTTGGTTTTGTATGTTTCGATGAATTTAAATGAAAAGCATACTTTTATGAAGTTTACTTTATATTTATTTGACAACTTCAGTATTTTATAAATTGCATGTTTTAGAAAAATAGGCAAAATTTTATTCGTTTAAAGTTTTTTATTGTAAGTATGGCTGATTGTAATTAATCTACGTGTGTAGTATATTTCGTTAACCTTGTGTTTATTTAAGCTTTAACTAGTTAAATCAATATAGATACATGATATAAACAGTAGCTTCCATTAATGAATTGCTATAAACACGCAAATTATCCTGGTTTGACTACTTTTTACGATATAGAGGCTATAGATAGGTTTAAGATTTGAAAGCTTAAAATTTATATCCTCCAGTTTTTTTTCCTGGTGCAAATTTAGATAGCTGCATTGTTGGACAAATGTTGTGGATAAATCCTTTAGTACCATTCCTGAAAGAATTGCGATATGTAGATATTTTAGAAAATTATTTTAAGTATAATTAACAATTTTGGAGGTAAAAAAATTAATTTTTTATTTTATTGAGGATATATAATGTTGTACTACCTCACAATAGTAATATTCAATATGAAGTTAATTTTTTGTCAATATAAATTAGATTATTCGTTGAATATACATAATGTAAATATGCACAATAGTAAAACAGTATAAATGACATTTTGTTGCTTACTTTGTCAATGTAGGTGGGGCATATACCCTCAACACATCAGCTGCTGCCACAGTACGCTCCACTATTGCTCGTCTTCGCCGTACCCAAGCTGAGGCTAAATGAGTTAATTTCATTCTTTGATGACTGTTGTTTTGGTGTCATGCATATCTTTGTATCTTTCAGTACCTGAATTGATATTCCATTAACTAAACTGATGCAGTCAACCCCAAAAAATCATCAGTAAATCGAAGAAGTCATTGAGAATCCAATGAATTTGATACAAAACATAACCTGAATTGTAATTTTTCTGAACAAGTTATATTTTGGCAATATTATAATTTATAATTTTGTAGGGAAGAATATGTAACCAAATCAATTCTATGAAATTATCGAAATGAATTCTACAAGATCATTTACCGAGCTATTTTTTAAGGTGAAGAACAAGGTTTAATTATGTTCTTCTTACTAAATGAAATTATATAAAGGCAGCTTTTGATTGGCTTACATAGAATATCGTGACGAGACAGATATAAATTTATTGTTTTCGACTTCTTTTGGCCATAAACGCATCGAAATCCCATGAAAATGGTATGCAGTAAAAAGTAACTTAAAAAAAGTATCGATATTTCAATGCTAAGTCTCATTGCTGAAATTGATGTATAGTTTATGATGTCTTACCCAATCTGCTGGAAAAGTTCAAACTGAGTCCTAGTGAGCAAGCTTGAGTAACGTGGACCGCGATCATGATGGTGAAATTATTACCCGGATATTTTTCCTTTTTTGCCAGTGCATGAATAGTATGAAATGGAATTTCATCATTGGAATTTATAGTTTTCCTGTACAACAAAAGAAAGAGTTTGCCTATAACAGAATTTATTTTGCTTGAAATTAACTCACTCTAGACTCAAATCAAAGCACTATTCCGATAAAAATAATAGGCCGGTTTAGTCTGTAGCCTTTTCCAAGAAGTTTTTCAGTCCAATGGAACAAAAATAATGTACATTTAACTGTTTTTGACACTTTGAATTCTGCAAATGCTTAATTTTTGGTGCCATTTGCAATCAAATTCATTAATACCACTGGCCTGGGGCATGAAATGAAGGACTTTTCATGCCTGGAACAAGGCTTCATATCTTAAAAAGTACATTAATAAAATCCACCTACGTTAATATTATTCCTAAATTTCTAAGGCATGCGCATTGCAATAACATTCAAAACAATGGTATAAGACTTATTTTACAATACTTTTGCAGTTAAAGCCTTCTTCATTCAAGCACTCTAATCTCTACATTAACCACTTCAGATTCATCAACATCACAACTTCTGGTAGATTCAGAAGAAAGTAAAAGTAATTAATTATAAGTAAATGTAAAACTGTATTAACTGCATGTATAGTTGGCTGCATTATTTTGCATCCAGGAAAAAATACTAATATTCCTAGGGATTAAACTGCTATCATATATTTCCTGGAAATAAACTTAGCAGATTGGCAGGTAAACATGATTACTAAAAGTATTAACTTTTGAATCACACTAATAATAGTTTATGTTATCAATTACCTATTTACTTTAGTAACACTCTATATGAAAAATATCAATGAGGGTGATCTATATCAATTCATATATTTTTGTTATTTCAAACTAAAGCTAAAGCAGTTGTTTATGACTAGTACTTGCGTCTGGGAAGCCTTTTAGAGAGTAGCCAAGTGGAAGTCATTTTTGCATGCAGTATCACATAGGACAAACAAGTCTCAGCTACATCTACCACTTCCTAAGAACCAATGGATTTGAAGTACCAAGTGATAAAGAACTGAATTGAACTAAAAGTATTATATTTTTTACTTTCATCTATCATTTATTTTTAAAACTGCTGTGGTATTGAGATGTAAAAAATTTTTTACTTAAAACAGTTTCATTACAACTGATTCACAGATAGTTACCAAAATGAAGGCTGAATTATATGGATATATATATATATATATCTGTTAAGATACTTACCAGTCCTCCTATATCTGTAAATTATTACAGCATAACTGCTCAAATATGCTTACATTTGTTTGTCTATATTCACTTTTTTTCTATTACATTTTACCTATCCTTTTCCCACTTTTTGCCTCTTTTACCACATTGCACCTTGTCAGGATTTCTATATGCTACTGCTCTAATTCCCCACTACAGATTGTGACCCGTGACCCATTGTATCCATCCATATCTTTCTTGAATCACAATATACTTCATTTCCATTTTCAATCCGTCTATCCGTGATTCTGCAGGATCCGTCCTATAAACCCAACAGTTCATTCCATGAAGTTTCTTTACCGATATTTCCAATCTATTAGCAATTGCAGTATTTTTACATCACTAACTGAAATTGGAATTTCTTTTGGTTTCCCGTAAACTTCTTTGCAATTTCAAAGAGGCTCTTTGGAATTCTTCAAACTCTTGTGCGTTTTGCTTCCTTGAAATCACTTATCTACTTTTCTACTTTTCCCAGCAGAAGTATGCTAATCCTAGCAGCACGCTCCCATAGCGTGTGATAAGTAACAGTCCATAAAATAAATTCTCTGTCTTACCTTTCTTTTTTCTTTGTTTTTGTTCCCTCGCGCTGTGAATACAATCAGAGCGCATTTTATAAACTAATCTTTTCTTTTTTTTGTTAACACACCTATTATCTCAATTGTGTACTTATACCCTCCCTTTACTTTAATACCTTTGTTATAATCCTTTAATAGATTCCTTTGATCTGCGCCCTTATATGATGCCATGTGTCATATTCCTTATAGTTCTGTAAAAACTTCTTTACCTTTTTTCTATCTATGCATGTTCCATGTTACAACACATTTTTAGTAATGATCAGATTCTCAAATCCTGCGTTACTGTCTGTCACAGTACTTTAAACTCTGCTTTCAACTAATTGGATATTACTTTAGAGTTGTCAACAATTCTATAACTTTGTTTTGTTGAGCCTATCCTTTTATTACTCCAATTTACTTCTACCAAAATTAGTTTTAAAGGATACTTCAACTAGTTCTAGATTAATCAC
The DNA here is from genome assembly GCA_032358265.1 of Vaucheria bursata. Taxonomy (NCBI): domain Eukaryota; class Xanthophyceae; order Vaucheriales; family Vaucheriaceae; genus Vaucheria; species Vaucheria bursata. Next base: position 18,204 of record JAULBW010066011.1, read on the forward strand.
AAGCCTGTTTACAAAAAAATTATGGCTTTACTTGTGGACTAAAAGATTCAGCAAGAATCAATCAAAGGCAAGTTTTAAGGATACTTCAAGAGAATATACTGCAGAAGCTAGCAGGAACATGTTTGTTAGATCAGTCTTATGTGCTAGTTTATTCTTTTCAAGTTTTAACAAACTGTTGTACTTTATCAAATCTTTGTTTTACAGTTTGTTTGTCCTCTGTCAGGATTGGCAAGGGAAAAAAGGCTAAACGAGAGAATAGGACAAGGAAAGGTTACAAGACAAGGATGATGGATCAACAGCAAGAAAAGGGACAGGGGGAAAAAAACAAAATGAGTCGATTAACTCATGTGCTATGTGTGTACTTGACTGTGTGTTGTGTGTGTGCTTTTACTAGTGGATGAAAATATAAACATGAAGTATATAAAGATTAATTTATTACTAGCTTGAAGTTGATGACTAGACACATTTCCCATTAGCTGATTTGTGGAGAGTCATCAACATAAGAATATAGCAAATATTCTATTAGCTGATTTGTGGAGACTCATCAAAATATTCAAATGGAATACATAATATAGAACATTCTAAAACTTGCGGATCTAAGGCACAGTTGTTGTCCTGATGCTTAGCTACACATTGGACTTTACCTTTCTATTATGACTTGCAAGGAAAAGGAAGAAGTTAAAGGAGCCAGAAAGGATAGATCAAGGAAAGTTGACAAAATGACAGAGATTAAACAATAGCAATAATGAAAAGGATCAAGAGAAAAAGAAGTGTAGCAAGTATATATTGTATAATTTTACTAATAAACAAAAATGCAAACTTGAAACAGAAAAGACTTATTTATGACTACCTTGGACTCAATGACTAGATGCATTCTCATTGGTTATTTTGTGGAACATTGCAAGGAGGAATAGAACACAAATTCCCATTAGTTGATTTGCAAAGCATCATAGAACAATATAAAACATAGAACATATGATGTAGAACAATGTAGAACATGCGGACCTAAAGAATGACTGCAGTCCTAACACTTTTCTGCTGAGCCTGATCATCTACATATAAGGTATATGCTAATACATTATATTATTATATCTTCCTCCACCTTTAACAATACCCAAGACTTTAGAGCAGTTTTTTTATTTTGAACAAAGTTGGCAAAGAATTCACATACCAATATTTTTAGAGATCACAAAGTAATCAGTGAAACCTCCGTTAGACTCTGTCAAGACTTGCAAAAGAAGGAAAAGGGTTAAAGAAACAAGAACAGAACAAGGAAGATGAATAACAGCAAGAAAGAGATCAAGAGAAATAAAGGAATGCAAGTGTATTGACTTTATATATGTGTCAGTTAAGAGGTGTGTGTGTGTATGTGTTTCCACTAATGACAGGAAAACATGAAGATGAAATTTAAAAAGTAATTGATGACTAGCTCATTCTCATTGGCTGATCTGTGAAAAGTCATCAGAGCAATTCCCTATTGGCTAATCTGTGAAAGGTCATCAAAATAAGAACAGAACAAAATCCCATTGACTGCTTTTGTGAAGAGTCACCAAAACATATGATAGAACATAAAGTATAGGATATTCTGGGACATGCGGATCTAAGGCATAGTTGTAATCCTAACAGGCACCTCATATTTTGACACCTTTGTAGGTTGGAAAATGATAATTTAATGACTTTTCATTAAAGTTATTCATGTCCTATGTGCCATAAGGTGTCTGAATTAGGAGGTTTCATTATATATTCTTTTGGATAGCTCTATCTGTGAACTCATATAGCAAATGTTTACACCTTCTAGTACTTTTTCTACAGTGTTTCGATTTGATTGGAAATATATTCCAATTAATCTCTAATGTTATGCAGTAATAATTGACATCAGCAATCACAAACTGGGACGCCATAGTAAAAATTTTCGCATTAACCATGTGCATATCCATCTTGGCTTCACTGAAACGGAGTTTATATTGAAGTTGAAGAAAATCTCTCACTGCAATATACGACAAGCATAATTATTAGAAAGGAAGATAAATTTGATTATTACCCCTAGACTTTTAAATATTAACTTTAATGCTGGATAAGGAGAATTTGAAGAAGTTGGCAAAAACAGGAGATTATCATGGCCTCGTTGTCAGTATGAAACGTAAAAGAATTGACATAAACCAATTAGTAGGTGGTGGGAGAACAGCATTACACGTCGCTGCTCAGGAAGGTGCTGTTCATATTTACATTGAACAGTGCACCATTTAATCAATCTTTCTAAAAGTGAAAGCTTTCCTGTGGCAGGCCACGTTGCAGTTGTCGCGGCGCTTATCTTAAATGGCGCCGATCTCAATCCCCGTAGTTTTTGGGATGTAACACCGTTATACGAGGCAAGCGCCGAAGGGCACACAGCAGTAGTTACTCTTCTCCTCTATTGTGGTGCGGACCCTCTAATTCGCGCTCGGAGTGGTCTAACCGCTCTGCATAAAGCTGCTGAATTCGATCGTTCCAGAACTCTAGCTGTTCTCCTACGTCACCCATCTGTAATTCCTGATTGTAAATGTGCATTTGGCTCAACTCCTCTTATATTTGCGTGTTGTAAAAATAATCGTGATGTCGCTCACATGCTTCTTGAAGCCGGCGCCAGTCCAAGTCTTCGATCCGCAAATAGTAGTCTCACGCCTCTTCAAGTGGCGTCCTTACATTCATCTTCTGACGTTGTGTCTGAACTGCTATTGGCTGGTGCAGATCCTAACGAAGGACAAGGTCGTCATCCTAGCTCTCTCCATCTCGCCGTAAGGAATATTGATCCAAAATGCGTTAAGCTCTTGCTAGCTGCTGGCGCTCGCACTGGTATGAACATTACATAACAATTTAATTAATCAGATCTTGATCGCTTTGTAGATGTGATTACAGAAGATGTAATATAATTTAGTGGCATATTCTATCGATTCACCCATATTAATTGTAGGCCACATTTGTTGTAGTTAATGAGGGGCAATTAAAATACAACTATCACAAAAGTGGTCAGCATTTGAAAGAGTTTTGCAGGAACATTTTTTTGTTATGTACTTTTGAGGCTAGCCCTGTTACTTTTTACAGCCTAGATGGGGATAATTTTTATTGTTCCACTTTTATTTATATTGATTGCCATTTAAATGTTAGTGGCATTTTTAATTATTCCACACTTATTTATAACGAGTACAAAAAAAGCATTTTCAATAAGAGAGGGAGTGTTGTAACAAAAGAGTAACAGCCAATCACTTATTTTTTGAAACTTTTAAATTTTGTTTGAAGGTTCTAGTTAGATACCTAGAAGTTTTATCTTTGCCAGATGTTAAATCACATATTAATTCTATTAATAAACTTACATTTCAAACTAAGGTAGCTGTTATGCACCCAGCAAGCTTATTTCATTGGTATGGATAATATTATAAATCTCCCTTTCATATCACCCAAAGAAAGGTAAAATCAGAAAGGTGCAATTTGACTGTTAAATGAACAGGTTAATAACAGATAAATTTCATCGAAATCAATAAAATATAGAGCCCTATCATTTCTCTGGAAGTACTTCTAGTATGAAAGGTCAAGATTTGCCAGCGAATAAAAATTGAAAATTTGCAGTGTAAATAACTCATTAAACATAAATTCAACCAATGAAATATGGCGACCTTTCAAATTTTGTACTATTTCACATAATCGAGTTGCCTGTTATCACCCTAAAATAAATATCGCATTTCAAATTTCTTGTTGATATTTATCTTAAAGTGATAATTTAGTAATATAACATGCAGGCGATGTTTTCGGGCTTTCTCTACTTCAAGTCCTGTGGAATTCACCACACCAATCTCTACTGAGTAGCGAAGCTGAAGAAGTACAAAAATATCTTAATTCTGCTGAATTGATTAGAGCAGATGCCATATATTTTCGCCGATTTCCATTGGTTCACTTGCGTTTACTTTTTTTTCTTGGAAGGGTGCATTTTCATTGTAGAACTGTTTTAAGCGAGTCGTTAATGCTGCCAGATATTTGCTTTCAATGCATGATAAAGTACTTGTAATGCTGTATTTGTATGATTAATAAGGTATTTTGTAACTTTACTTCTGAATGTTTTTTTGCTGGATATTTGTAATTGTTCTCTGCATAAATCATGAATTGTAGATGCTGAATTTTATATTGAACTGTAATGATGATGATAAAAATCTGCATTTGACTTCAAATGAAACGAATTTACATATAATGGGTTTTTCCCCATAGCAAATAAGTGAGAAAAATAAAGTGTCAAGTTCAGCTCTAGAGTACTAGGAGTTGATGTAGTGGTCCAAAAGATTCGTTCTATCCTAAGTTTACTGCATTTTGAAATTGAGTTTGATGACTCGCCGCTAATTTTTTAAGTTGTTGTATTTTTTTAGTACACCATTTGTGGCCCTTTGTTTCTGCGTAATTGTTTAAATTATTGAACCTTACAGCATCCCGATATATGTAACTTACTTGGCCTCAAAACTGTTCGTTTTATCATATTTTTGTCTTAGAAGGACAATTGATTCACCAAACAATATTTATTGCGTATTTTCAAATTCCACTTTAGAGCCACGTGAATCTAAAGGATCCTGAACGGCTGCAATGCTTATGATAAATTTATTACTAGGTAATAATTATTAGTTTGTACATTATTTGCAGCCACATACGAAGCAGACATTCAGGGCTCATTAGATTCACGTGGTGTGCTAGGGATGTTCCGCATTTTTAGGAGATAATGTAGGTTGCATTGGTTAGGATCTGCATAAGCGCATACTTTCAATTCCAAATGTATTGTGTACCTAACGTGTAAACAGCATTGCGATCGTTTCATCACAATCAGCGTTATTTCCATCTGGAGCAACCATACATTCCCTACAGTTATGTGACAATTGCCTTAGCTGTGGAGTGACAATTGCCTTAGCTGTGGAGTGGCAATTTCAATTTAGTGCTCTGATCCTTCGGTACTAAGTTTTTTTTATCACTGGCTGAATGTCATGCAGAAATAGAAACTTTCACATATATTTAAAATTTCATCTTGCATAATTACTATAAAGCACTTTCCTGTTGCCACATGGTAAATCACAGGCATTACTTTTTTTCACTGAGTTTAGTTGAAGTAATGGATTACATTTTCTTTCTTAATATAACAGATAAGTATGTTGAATTTGATTTACCTTTCCAGAGGTTAAAAGATTATATTTTAAGTTCGTTTCATTACATCCAAAATATTACTCTAAGTCGTATTAAATCAGGTGGATAGATATTTTTATCTAATGGTATATTTAGTGGGAAATAAAGAATATTATATTTGTATGCCATTCAACAGGATTAAACTTTTGAGTAAGCTAAGGTAATTTCAATATATTGCTATAATCAACCTCTTGAGCTGAACATCTAGCTGCATTAGACACTGGGCACTCTCTCGAGGAAAAAACTCTTGATAAATAAATATTAAAATAAAAATTTGTTTTCATCTACCAAAAACTAACCTATGTGAATGGTCGAATAGAACGGAAAATATTTGAATTTGTGCATATTTCGGTAAAATTCAAATTTTTGGAAAGGCTTTATTGGCCGATGAGCTAAAGAATGAAGTATTTTTTCTTAAATTTTATATCTAAAACTTCTTTGCTGTGCTTCAAGTTGCATTTGAATTATACTATCAGTAGGTGGATAGAACTGCTAATATATGCTACAAAGTGTTCATTTCATAACTCAATGAATGTTTCGGAAAAATAATAGCTTCTAGCATTACTTTTTGTTTCACTTTTTCATTAAGCTCGGTCGAGATTTATAACTATCTCCTCCCCCTTCCAATTTTGCCATTGTAAGCGATAAAATTGCCATAACTAAAACCCACTACAAGTGCAACATTTGAAGTGCTTCACAGAGGAGTTTCGTTAAACACCATAAAAATCATATAGAATTGGGAAGAAAACATTTACAGCAACTTACTAGTATAATCATGCATTCTCCTTTCAATGGGATTTTAGGCAAAAAGAGCCAATACTATTTAATTCAGAATTAGGGTATTCCAGTTGAGGTTTCAATTGGATAAGCATAGTTTGATTTAATCATTCAAACAATGTTTTTCCTTTTGATTAAAGTTTTTTAACTCGTTGCACTGGTTCAAATATAAGTGAGAAAATATATTATTTTTACAGACAGCTAGGTAAGATTTGTTTATAAATTTCATGAATTGTTTTAATTGTAGTTGATAATGTGAGGCTAGTATTACAAATGTGTTTCAAACAAGACTCAAACCTAAGGCAGAATATATTTACACAAGTAAATTGTGTTGCTGGAAGTGAACATACTTTGTAGCATTATATAAATCCTAAATTTAGCCTATCACCAAAAGTCCAGCAATGACTTGCCATAAACTTAGAATTTCAACATGCAGAACAATGACTTGCCATAAAACAGAATTCCACAGCTATAGCATGAATTTAACCATTAACGAGTTAATTCCTAACAGCTAGCTAAATAATATTTGACAAAATCTGCTCATGTATTTTCTAGGGACCTTTCACACTAAACTGAGTTCTGAGCCAACATTCAGCTTGAGTTTGAGATGCAAACTGCTCTTCTGTTTCTTGGTCATCTTTTACATATAAGCAACCATTTCTGTTAAAGTAGCAATAAATTTACAAATCAGGAATCTAATTTGGCAAATAGGCATCTGAGTAAGAGGAATTCACTTTTTAACTTACGTCTTTTATTGGGTATCTAAATTTTTTGTATTTACAATGCAGGAATGCTTACTGTTTATTCTTTTGCAGTACAATTAAATTTTTTATCATTTTTTCCACAGTGCAATGGAATTACTTATATTGTATGTAAACTGAAACATGCATAAGCAATGCTTTAATGGCTGAAGGGCATGCAAAGAGAAGCCAAAAGTAACAGACTAATGAATGCAAATCAAGATAATAGAAGAAATGCATAAATTACTTTAAACTAATGTTGTCATTCAATTTAGATGTACTAAGAGTGTTAACTCTAATATACTCCAGTAAGCAAAGTAATGCTTAACATACCAAGAGTGACCAACCTTGAGTAATATGTCAAAAGTATTAGAATGAAAGAACGGTATTATGAGCAAATGAATAAAATAACACTTTACAATAATAGATTAATTAAGAGAATCTAAACAGAAAAGATATATGGAAGACAGAATATTAAGTAGAGGGATGATGGAAATGAAGAATATATCAGGAGCTGAATCAGAAAACTGAAAAGATCCATGCAGTAACTTCAACAGTACAATTGTGATACCTTTTTGTGATGATTTCCTAATTTCTCCAAGTTCAATGCCATTTTTTCAAACTTGCATGACAGAATTCTTTACAAATTCATCAAAGTTGATCACCTCTTTGTCAATATCAATGGCTAATTTGAGCTGGATCCATGCATGAGTTACTTTTCGTGAAAAATATTACTTTTTCTCAAATGTTTGTACTTCTTTTCAGAGTATTATGGCAGAAATTAATTGTTAAGTATAAGACAATATTTGCAACTTCTTCTCTTATCTCCACACCATTTGCACACTTTGCTGTAAAGTCTTACAGTTGTCTTCGGACACTCAGTTCGGCATCAGATTTTCATAGTTTACGTACCATTTAGATTTGATATTCATCCAGTAGACTTTGGAAGTAGCAGATTCGTTTCAAACAAATTTTCACTTATTATTACTAGTACACAAAAAAGACAATAGTGTCCTTTCAACTTCCGATTTTCATTTTTCAAATACAACGGATTAGCTTGGTGGTCAGGACAGATTTATTCTATCAGAAGTTTATTGTAAACAGGAATTAATTGTAAAGCACAAGCAAAAAAGAAAAAAATCGCAAATTTTCAGTGGATTTTTAGTAGCGCCGAGGTCTAGGATTATCAATATAATTTCCATCTTTTGGTTTTTCACCCCTGACCTTTCGCGCCATAAGACCTCCATCAACTTGCCATGAGTATTTTGTTATTTGTTTCCAAGTAGGGGGTTTTTCACTTTTCGGGATGGGGCCAGTACGGTACCTATCGAATTTCCCAGCATTACTTTTCTCTCGCGATTTTCGAATATTTTTCAAATTTCTCTCCACAATTGGGGAACTTTTGGCATTATCAAACTTTTCCGGGAGTGTTACTCGAATATTATTAGCCATGATAACATCGTTAAGTATGTCAACTTTTAAATCAGGGTTATACACAGTAACGCCGTTAACGGTTATTCTCCCCATGGCAACCAGCAACTCGCAAGTTTCTCTTGTTGAAATTCTGTAACAAAAAAAATATATTTACAGATGCAAGTAAGTACCTTTCGGAAAAGGGCGACTCACCAATCAAAATGCATAGAAAAATAGAAATATTATTCTTAGAATAATTATTTTAACATATTCCACTCTTTGGAAAATCGTGTGAAGACTTCAAAGTTTGAATATTTGTGAACATGAATACATCATCGATGCGGCCTTCAACATTTATCTTGTCCTAGTCATTAACCAATAGAAATGAATGTCGAAAATTGTTCGTTTCATAACACAATTGAGCACAAGCTGTTATTAGATTTTATTTACAAATATTTGTATTAATAGTCATCAATCAATGAAAAATTTTAATAACTATTTCACCGATGACTACAGATAAAAACTACTATATGAAGGAAAAAAGATATATGTCAGCCGATAGAAATGAACTATAGAGATATATTAGCCTATAAAAGCAAATTGAAGATATATTCTTTTTTCATATGACATTGGCAGAAAGAAAGAAAGAATTGATATAAATGAATCAACAAAATTATTATTTTTGTACGAAAACAGGTTATAAATTTAGAAAGTTCTCATGGCAATCGATGCATCACAATCCATAGATGAGTTTAGCTCAAGGGCAATTAAGAATAGTTATGAAGGGTTGTAAATCCTCCTATTTTTAGGAAATGATGAATTAAATAGGTTCAAAAGGACATAAATTATTCTGTCTCTAGGAAAAGATAATCCGAAGAGTTCATCTTGAATGGTTATAAATCCTTCTATATTTGAGGAAAAGATTCATCAACTTGCTTTGGAGGATTATGAATCTTCATTTAATTAAGAAATGAAGATTTGAACAGTTGCCAATAATTTTAAAATTTTTTTATTTTTAAGACAAAATGATTTCAACAAATCTGAAAGGCTATAAATCCTTCTGCTACTCTGAAAAGATTTAATAGTTCTGAAAGTATAAATTTGTTAATGCCCATATGCAATGATTTAAACAGTTTCGATGAGTTAGAAATTCTCATTATACGAAAAGACGATTAAAAAATCCTGAAAGGTTATATATTCTTCTGAAGATCATAAATCCTTCTATTTTCAGAGAATGACCATTTGATTTGTTTTGAAAGGTAACAGTTAGCTTATAATTTTAGCGACAATGAAATTTTACAAATCTTTCCGATTTTAGGAAAAGACGATGTGACATGCAATCATTTGTACAAACTGACCTGCAGTATGAAAGCACAATTGCTAACTTTTTCGGTAAATTCAGCAACTCATCTACCTCTTTTTTTGGCTCCTTTTCCTCATCATTCAATTTCTTACTGTGCACTGGAGATCCACTAACTCCGTGTTTCATGGAAATTCTCAACTTTTCGAGCATCGAAATTTCATCTTGAATGCTTGTTTTCCTGCGTAATTTCACAGCTTGTTCTTCATTTAAACTCTGTGGATTATTTAAAGCCACAATATCAAGCGCTTGCACTTCTCTTAATTTTCGCTGTAATACTGATATTTTCGATGAAATTTTGGCTTCGGTCCACTCGGAATCAGCATATTTTTCCTGCAAAGTGAATTATAAAGATGTTCATAAACAATATTACATGTATACAGTTTTGTTTGTATACAATATTATATGTATACAGTTTTGTTTGCGTACAGTTTTGCCCGTATACAGATGTATCTGTATACAACTGTATTTATATACAGTTCTGCTACATAGAACAATGTTTGCATACAGCTGTATACAGGTGAGAGTGTAGAATATGACATCACATTATTTTGGACTTTTCAGGAATTATTCTAGAATATGGCCTTTCAAGAGCAAAAAAGTTATCAAGGTATATGTTAACCATTTCAAATTCTTTATCATTAGAGACTTTTTCTCAAAATTCTTCTTTTCAGTGGCCTATGAAAAACTAGCACCATTCATAATTTCGAGTCACTTCGCTTACAGGATTAAGTCATTTAACTTCATGTGACTCAAAGTGTTTGCAGTAAACTTTGAATATAACAATCATTCTGGACCATAGAATTTATTCCATATATGAAAATATTCAACTACACCGGTGCACGCGTGAAATGTTAACCAATCCTTTTTATTAGTAAATTAATTTTTAGCCAACATTTTCGACTAATACCATAGGTAAGGATTACAAAAAAGAGAATGCAATCAATTTAATATTATAATTACAATTGAAACTTAATGAAATTGTGTTTTAGTTCGTGTTAGTTGACGATGCTGATTGGATTTCATGGATATGTATGCAGTTTATTTAAAACGAACAATATTATGACTTTCAGCGAGTTCAATAACACCAGTATGCAAACTTTTAGTTTTGAACAGAGGACTTCTGTGGGACTGGTGTAAGATGACACACCGGTGCACTGCTAATGCATCATATCCGAAATTCTTATGCTGAACTCGGATGCAATGTGACTTTTTCGATCATTTATTATGAGTTAACATTCATAAAAACTTTGCAATATTCGAAGTATACTGTAATTAAAATGAAGCCTAAGATCGAATTCAGATACATGTTTTTTCTAGAGCTTGCTCATCTAGAGATATGAAGAAGCCATTTAATTTATTCGCTTAAATGCTAAAAAAACTAGCTTTTAATCGTCGATAAAACTGCTATAAAAAACAGTATAAAAAGACATAATGCAGGTATTTGCAATGAAATGCAAAGCTTTTTTGGAAAATCAGAATTGCCGAAATTATTATTTATCCAATTTTTGTCTTATCGTAGGAATAACTAATGAGAAAATTGAGAAAGATGATTTCCAAATAAAAGATAAGCATTTTACAGAACAATTGAAGCGTCGTGAAGTGCTATATACCACATCAGATGAGATTCATAAAAAGCGCTTATTTCCATGAGTACAATGTACCATACAAAAAATATTCATCTTTTAAAAAAACTGGTAGCCATTTATTTTTCTAGGAAGAGCCACTAAAAAATTTGGTTTCAAAAGTACGGTGTACACATGTATCTCTTTGCATTATGCATGAGCAACCCAAATCCATGTCGAAATAAACTATTGGTTTTAACATTATGAGAAATTGATGCATACGTTGATATGAATGTTTTAGAGACTTACTGCATTGGATGCTATTATTGAATCGTCGTCATCATCTTGAGCTTCCTCAATAATTGGTTGAGGACTCTCGCTTATAATTTTCGTAGTTTTCAAGAGGCCTGTTCGCGCTTCTTGCAACTGTGCAATAATAAAATCGCTTTTGATATTTGCCTTTATGCCAAATTTCTTGGCTAAATCTTGAAGAGATGATCGACTTAGCTTTGAAAGCTCATGATCTAATGGAATTGATTCAACTGCATCGAGGGACTGGCACTTAAAAGTTTTATCCGTAGATCGACAGAGCTGGGAAGAAAAGAAGGAACTTGTTGAATGAAATCCGTTAGCACACTGATGCACCACTGCTACGACGAGATAAGCTAACGGCAAGCGATACATAGGCTGTCAAGATATTTTACCATATAATTGGTTTATTTGACTGTCATAGGGTTGGAGAGCGAAGACACTGCCACAAAATTAGCATGGTTGCGTACAACAATGAACTCCTGAAACGCAAATCCAATCAGAAAGCGCAAAACGGAAGTTACTGACTTATGACGTCTTAAGTCGAAGGAAAAAGTCTGAACTTAAATAAGTAACTGGTATGGTTAGCGATGTTATGAAAAGACTGTAGTATAATTGGCTATTTTGTACCAGGTGATGATTTTCGCTCCAGTATCTAGTAACGAATCGATTCATATGTTGATTTACTATCTTAATAGAAAAATAATGTTTACTGAGGAGATGCAAGCAGATGGTGCCATTAATAAGATTGTAATTCACTTCCAACGAACAATGTTCTTTTTTTTTATTTTTCGTTATTGTTTCAGGAGAGTCAATAAAATGGTTAATTGTTACCTTGCAGTTAGTTTTATTCAGAGTCTCTCTGTATTTAGAAGCTAAAACATGTTTTAAAGATATTTAAATAATACGGCAAACTATATAAAAATATTCATTTTTAGATTTTACTGATGTACACAAGATTTTTGATAACTGAAAAGAGAATATTTTGCTTTGAGAAATTGAAGTTGTCAGAAAAACTTTGTGCTTGAGGAATACTATGACTCCATAAATTTTTTGAAAGATATTGTTAACTCAAGTATTTTTTTCATTGAGGTCATATGAACTATTTTACAGTCTATTTTAATAGAATAAAAAGCATACATTTTTAAGAAGGAACAAATTATTTCTTGACTGTCCATAAACTGTTCAGAGAAAAGATTATTATACTTGCTTGATGACATAGTTGTTACAGATATGAATAGAAAACATCAAGAGAAAACAAGGAAAGTTAGAACAGGTATGATAGAATGATTAACCTACCGTACCTCACCATGAAATTGTTCTAGAAAAAAATTTATTCTGTATCTGTGTTAGAAACGTAATACACAAGAAAACTGTGACAGAATATATATATTTATTGTAATACAACAGACACTAGGAAGAGGTCATACAGTATATATTACTTCATTACTAGAAGTAATCTCTAGTAATGCAAGATAGACAAATATTCAATTATGTGATGGACCAGTAGCAATTGCGATGTGGCACTATTCCATTGGCTAAAGTAAGAACATGATGTCAGCAGTGAGAATTGTTAAATTGAGAATCTTCAACAGAAACAATCATGCAGCTAACAGAAGTAGGATTAACCATTAACGGGTTAATTTCTAACATTTATCATGTACTAATTGTGTTGATAGAAGTGAAATAACTTTATCAGCCCAACAAAAAATATAAACCTACTGGCATCCATGTGGCAAATTTACTTGGAGTACCATAAATACTTCGATTAGAACTTACCACAGCTATAAAAATAGAATTAACCTCTAAGGGAGTTAATTTCCAACAATCTGCTTGTTCAAGTACTGTCTAGTAAAATAGATTTATATTACACTAAACTCAATTTTCATGTTTTTATCACTATGAATGACCAAAAAGTTTGCACTGCCAATGAATAGCTCAATATTGTTTTTTCATTCTGCAGCTAGAATTTTTGGGTTTAATGATTCTTTTTAAATATTGATACATCAATACCAGTGGAAAATATTTTTGGTCGCCTCACTGTGGCACACCTAAGGAGTCCTCACAAGTCTGCATCAATATAAATATATATTTATATATATATGCATATAACTATAGACATAACTTATGGTATAATAACTAATACAATTGACAAATTTAGAGAAATACATTAAAACTTTTCCAAGTACTAAAACTTTGTGGACTTATAAATTTTTCTATTTGCATATTTTGAACTTTCATCAATTCATTCGTTGTGTTTGAAAAGCTGAACCAAACTGAAATGTATGCTATACTTGTCTGCAATGCTATAAGTAAACCTGGCATGGTAAGCTACATAAACTATAGCAAATAGACTACACAGAATGCAAGAAACATTATTTTTTATGCTTTTTTATTGGAATAAAAGTCAAAAATGAGATTTTTTTAGAAATTGAGTTGTGACAAAGCTATGGCAAATGCTTGGAAAGGACTTAGAGGCTGTTGAAAATCAAGATGAAAGGTATCTTCACCAACTTTTCCGAATTGACTTATTATGCAGGCTGTATCATCTTGACTCACTAGTTGGTAGTTCTTTACACTAGGAACTGTTACCCGTCCATGGAAATTGAGCGTGTAATTTCCTGAAATTTTTCAAAAAAAGGTTATTAACTGAGTCAAATGAAAATAGCACGAATATTTCAAAAATCAAGGAAACTTGAAATACTTCAAAAAGTGCGAAAAATTGGAAAATAACAGAAATTGCAAAAAAGGCATAAAAAATACCAAAAGTGACAAAAAATAATGAAAACAAATCTGAAAAAAAGATCCCTGATGTAATATTAAAGATATAAATGAATAGAAACTACAAAAAAGAAGAAACGAAAAAAAGTAAACTAGATATAAAGAATTGGTTTTTAAGGAATTTTTGCTTATACTAAATAAACAAAAAAGTCTTATAATATGCCAATTTCAGACACAATGAATCATTTTTATAGGAATCCTGTCAGATAGTGCAAAAAACATAAAATAAAAGACCTAAAATTACAGAAATGCAGTATAAGAACAATAGAATGCAATAAATTGATAATACCAAAGCTGAAATAAAGTAAAATGGGAAAAATGCACAAAAATATCTGATAATGATAAATAAATGAAAAAAATTGAAAATAAAAATAAGAATGGATAAACTTTTCAAGTTTATAAACTACTTGACAAATCTCAGAGATTGAAAGTATGCAGAGAAAAGAAAGAAAATTATCTTAATTATGAAAAATGTAATATTCATCTTCAACATGAGATTGCTTCAGAACAATATTTTAAGAAGAATTTCTACGGCTGTATTTCAACAAAGGCTACTGTACAATATGTGCACAGTCAACTAGTCAGCATCAATATGAATTAATGCATAAACGTATAATGGACTGTTTCCAAGTACTCGGGAGCAAAAAATAATATTAAAAAATTGAAGTAAAAAAATATCGAACGTTAAAAGGAAATCATAGAAAAATAGTTTTTTACCATTAATTTTCTGTGTAGCTTTAGTTTTGGCATAACAAAGAAAGTTAATTTGATCAATTTTTCAAATGTATTTGCATACCATTTTCAAGTTCTGGGTCTTTGGTTTGTAGCAACAACATTCGCCCAGTTTTTCGAATTCGGAGCAACTCGTTTAGCGAACCTTGGGGGTCAAAAGGGTCTATCTATAGTATACATATAGAGAGAAAGAAAATTGATTTTTTGAGATTAACAATGCAAATATTACTGCAGTAAGCATAGGATAAAAATTGTCTCTCAGGACCACTGAATCGATTTACTATATTCGCTTTGTCAAAAGTTTACTTTACATTTTACCTCAAATAGAGCGTATAAGCTGATTTTAATTTTTAGATACTTCAATTTGATGTTCTATTTGGTGCAAATTTTTTAGAGTACAAAAGATAACTTTATTAACTGAAACGTATGCATATAAATAAAATTATGCAATCAAATAAATGCACTTTTCAATTTTAGTTAAAAATTCAAAGTATCAAGAATCGTAAACTGTTTGGTGACTCACTTTGTGCGGTTCAGGTACTCCATCAGCATCCAAAGGGGGAATCAGGACATAAAATTTTCGGGGCACACTGCCCTCTACCACATTATCCATCAATCCTGACTTATCAAAGTGTACCACACCTATTGAAATAAATACATTCACTTATGTACATAGTGAACTTTGGACGTGGTGATTTACTTTTTTCCCAAATTTTCACTTACAGCAAAAATGAAAAAAGTGATATTATTCCAAGTTCAGCTTTAGATTTTCGGATATAGTGAATTAACATGATAGTTTTGGCAGATTTGTTGCATCAGAAATTCACCATATTATGAAAAAAGACTATTATGGGATAAAATAGGCTAACCCTTTCTACCATCTTCCCCCAAACATAACCCCTAAGGGTTGCATTTGAAATTGCCTTGAATCTAACAGTTTTTTAGATGGATAACAATATTTGTCGAGTTTCTGATGAATTAGCAACAAAGTACGCAGAGAGACAAGTAGAAAAAAATACATGCCCTTAAGTATTGTTCTAGAACAATGTCTAAAATCTATTGAGAGGTAAAAAGTAATACTTAATAGCGACTAATAGAAATGTCTAACTTCAACAAAAATTGTTCTACAATATTTAAATAACAATTTCTATAGCTGTATAGCATATATGCTGTTAATATATTGTCAACCAGTCAATATTAGGAACAACATGTAGTTGTAAAATGAAGGGCCAGTAGAATTTTAAATCAATTGAATTCAAGACTTCTAATTTGTTATTTTTGAATATGAATGTTGTTGAAGCAAATCTTTTCAATTTCGAGAATTCTCAAGTTTCATTTGTCTCATGAAAAAGAAGAATTTTAGAACAAAGGCACTTTGAATCGAAGAACTATGTCAATTAATTCTTGTTTGCTGATATAAATTCTTTGACATTATATTGAGGGTAATTTGGGATACTTTGGACTTGTTTTCTGCTTTGTATTTGAAGAAATACATTTGATTCCACTAGAGGAATATTATCAATTGAATTAAATTAGATTAATTTTTCTCTAGTTTATTCAATATAGTCAATTTTAATCTGATATATATTGTTTGATTCCATTTCATGCAAAATGTTCAATTTGGCTAGTTTACTCCACTGCACGAACTTGATTAAACTTTACTTTGCGTACAATTATTGATTCAGTTAAATCCAACTACATTCAATTTCATGCAAATGAATTCGATTATATTCGATGAACTGTAGAAAAAATTAATTTTGAAATATTTAATTTTTTCTGTTTTTTTCACTCTAGTGCACACATGTATAAATGATTTTATTTCATTACATTCACTTAAATGTATTTGACTGAATTCCGTATTTAAATAATTTGTTTTGGACAGATTGATTTAAAAAAAAGCTTGGATTTTTACCATGACATCACAGATTATAATAGATCTTATAAATTCAGAACAATTCTGAAATGTTTCATTCCTGCGGTTAGTTAACTCAACATATTTGACTACTTTTCCAATCCGAGGCAATTTCTACAGTTTTATAGACTACATAGAAATTTAAGCAAAATGCAATAAAATTTGGATACAACGAATTAATTTGTTACATCCAAAATTAGTTGCACCAAAACCTGACCTTGGTACAACATGGCTTTTTTGTTCATTTGTAATGATTGAAATTTCAAAAAGTTAATTCAATATATTCAAAGTTCAGTAATAAAGACAAACATACCTAATTCTTCTTTTTCTTGATCATTTGTGAAAATAGTACTCTCCGTTCTGAAATAGTTACTACGAACCTTTCCTAAGTAATTTCCCCCTTTTTTAGACAGTGTATTACCAGCCAAGCCTACAAAATAATAATTTACAGAAGATGTGAACTTTGATTTTTGTTATCGATAGCATTGTAGGCTGAAAAGCGCTGAAATTGATACTACTTTGAAATCAAATAAATCTTTAATATATGCATGACACAAGTACATTGTACTGGGATTTATACAGGTTGACTGCATCGAACTGCAAATTTCGAATTCTGACTTGTACATGAAACTGTAAACTGCACGACTTGACATGTATATTGAACTATAAACTTAAAACTGAACTGTTACATATTGAATTGTAAACTGTGTAGTGAGCTGGGAACATTAAAAATCTGAACTGCATACTAAACTCTAAACTGCCACGTTAGAACTATCACAAGCAGAATTGTACATTGATCTATAATCTACTTAAGCTGAACTATGAGAAAAAAATTCCTACCAATAATACACTATCTTTGCACATCAGAAACAAAGAAGCACCGGAGAGAAGAGGAGATAGATTGAGTGATGTAAAAGACTGAAGCTTCATTAACCTTGAATTTAACAAATCTAAAGGAACACATCTGTCACAAATGCATATGCAAAAACTGTTACCTAACGATTTCCCATGATATTGGTGAAATTTTGGTCATCCCACTCATCATACATTAAATGAAATATCAAATAGTAGAAATTTAAAAAGAGAACTTTTATTTGATTGGTATAATATGTGCACCAAATATTAACTTCACAGTAGATATTCCTCAAATAAACTGGCACTTTTGGATGTACCAAAACTTATCAGTTAACTGAATGTATCGAATTTGATATATTAATATGCGCCAGCAATGGAGTTGGTGGAGTGGTAAAGCTATCAAATTGTAGATACATCCTTTAGTTAATACATGATTTCATTTCAACAACAAATTGTTCTAAAAACTAGTCTGTAAATGCGAATTCAAATTATATCTAGTATACTAGACTAGTCATCTTCAATATACACAGATACAACTAGGCACGACTAGCAATATCTTAGCAAAAAAACTACCAATGAAATGAGATACTCCTCTGACACTTAATGAATCAAATATGCTACCATCTTTTACTGAATAGAACACATGAGGAGTTACAAATGAATATTCCTTTCAATATGAGCTGTATTCAAAAGATAACATCAAAGAATTACAAGTCCATTAATAAATTAAAGTGCATAATTCAAAAATCAAAACTATTAGGTTATCGTGTTAATGTACGTTATGCATTGTTAACCTTTCAGAAATTAATCTGAAATAATACCTTTCAGTAAAGTATAACTTTTAATGAACAGAAACGTCATCAAATTATGTACTTGAGTATTTTTTGCTTTCATATCTTCTATCATTACAGACAGTTTTTGATCCTAAAATCCTTTAAATTTGAAAAATTCAGTACAACAAAAGCAGCAAAAATTCCCTTTTCAATAAATAAATTATGCAGGCTATTAAAGTATATCAATTCATACAAGATTTATTACTATAAAAATTGTATTACTAAACATATTTATATGTCAATTACCTATATAAAAATTATTGATAATAATATATATATATATATTTTCAAGTATACATGCCAGCTAAGTATATAAATTTATACATGAAATAATTTTTTTCAAAATGCTTATTGAACAAGTATGTTGAGTTTATATAAAATCATATTATATATATGTATATATATATTTAAGTATACAGGTTAATATCTAGTATATGAATTAGATATAAATTACCTCGCTGCATATCGAAAATATGATAATTACTAGTTCTGCTCTTCACAATCTTTTGCGCAACCATTACTAGTGCATGGCTACAAGATAAATTTTTAAAATCTAAAAATATTATTTTTACCTGTCAGCACACCAATTTCATGTAGATTATTTGAAAAGAATAATTACTTTTTGTCAAAAAAAAACATAGTAAATTGAAGTTTCACTGCGATACATGAAATTTGGAGTCGAATTGGAAGGCAACTTTAATCTGCAAAAAGCTTTAATTTGCGCCTTGTACGCATACATAGGTACATAAGTTATACGTATTCATAGTTAATGCACATGCATAAATTCATAAAATTATATATATATATATTATTTATACATGTGGATACATATATTGTTACACATAAGCCTATAAATATTCATATGCATACATGCATTCATAAACTTGAAACTTATGTGTGGTACAGATGCGTAGATACACTATTTAAATACAGGTACATGCACCTGAATGCATTTACTAAATATACACATGCATGCATATATGTGCAAATACAGTAGCTATATACATTCGTATACATGTATATACGTGCAAATACAGTAGCTATGTACATTCGCATACATGCATATACGTGCAAATACAGTAGCTACATACATGCATATACATGTATATACGTGCAAATACAGGAGCTATATACATGCATGCATACAAGAGCAGTATACGCATACATACATACGCGAGTACAGAGCCAAATAAGCTATACCTATCTTGATAAAACAACTTGTAAACAGGATAGAGGCGTTGAATTCCCTGCCGTTCTCTTACAATAACGCATTTTACCATTTCTTTTAAAAATTGGGAACTGTAGCTACAGAGCAACTGGTTAATCCCTCTTTTATCCTGCGTACCATTATATACAGTTTTATCCTTTGAGAAAACTTACGTAGCACATTCTCTCGAATATAGCACAAAGTGTTGTGATAGAATAATTGTCCAATCAATCAACTAGTAGGTTCATAATACATTGCAGATATTCTATAATTCGATGATTTTCTAAATGAAATACTTTATTAATTTATAGCTTTACACTCCACCGACTCTGTGCGCTAGTATCAAATTTGAATAAATTGTCTAATCAAGAGTATAAAGGCAAAAATGGGCCTACCAAAAGTTTAAAGAGGTAAAAAATACACTATTTTGGAATGGAACTGGGACGTTTATCGTTTCGGCAACTTAATAAAAAACTCATTCGAATTTTTATGTATGCATATATGTATATATCGTTAATTTTCGGGCCTGACTTCATGATGACCAGCTGATGTAGTACAAATTGCAGATTCTAACTGGTCTATTTTCAAATTTATTCAGATCTGTGATACTAAAGCACAATACTACACAACAGGATACCAAATTAATCAATATCTTAATTTACAATAATCTGATTGGTTGAATTTTGAATTTAATTACCCAAGATCTTGATTTAGATTGACCTGATTGGTTGGAGGAAATGGGATATAGTGTTAAATTTGGCAAATGACTCAGATTAATAATATACATAATCTTATCTTGTTTACTTAAAAATTATGCTTCACTTAAACTAGATTTGCTACAGTGGTTGAAATCTCAATCAAAAAATTTTGTGTGAATTTTTAAACAGTACCAACTTTACCAGTAGCAACTTTTTAAAAATTTGAATGCATAAATCGATAGATCTAACAATTTGGAACTACACGATTAACTTCATTCTCATTATTCATTTAACTTGAATGAGTAAAATTGGTTCAAAAATCATAAAATTTTATAGAAGAGTCAAATTTTGATACAAATACTAAAAAATTTTTCAAAAAAAAATTTTTGTAAGTTTCTTTTTGTTAATACTGCAGCCAAGGTAGTATCTAGTACACTAGTCCCATATTAAGACTGCACTATTGATGCTAGTCTGTACGAGAACGACTGGTACATTTCTAGTCGAATGTTTAAGGACGACTGGTTGGGTTGACAACTCCTTTGAACGAGCATCCTTTAAAGGTTTTTTTAATGGCAGACTAAATGTGTACTGGTTTCATACGTGGTAACTTTCAACAATTCAAATTCAATCAAACTCTTTTTGGTAATCAATTATGAAATTGGAATTAGAAAATATCTTAATTTTAAAGAAATTTCTATATTTCTGCGAAAATCTTGAAACGTTTCATTATATTTACTACACTACAATAAATTTTTGATCTCAAAACTCTTGGAATAAGTCATTCTAGACAAGTCAAAAAGCATATAAAATAATTTAGTTCATTTAGAAGGATTTACTCTCAAATGAAACGTCATTTAAATAAATAATGATTTCTGACCTTTGGAAACGTTGCATACATTAAAATTCATTTATTCCTGCACAAAATTGAAACGTGAAATAACGTTGACCCTTGATAACATGTATAAATAATCAACAGTTTTCTGACCTTTGAGGTTAGCGAAACCATCGTTTTTTGAGAACATTTTTCTTCTGAGTTTTCAAATTTTCCATTTTTGCTCTTACTTCTAGACAATATTTTATTTTGTTTGGCCTCACTGCTTTCATTCCCACCATGCATCTTGTAAATACACTTTTCTGGTTGAGAAGATGAACCAACTTCGTTTAAAGTTGGATAATTTTTCACTGCTATATTCGTCTGAAGTACAAAGATAGAAAATATAAAAATAAAAATTCTTAAAGTATGAACAAATGCTAAAAATTTTGTGTCCGTGATATGCCTTGATCCAGATGGGCACTTGGGTATTTTTCGTTAATCAACTTTTTTCTATTGGAATGAATACTAAATATTGTAGATAGATGTAATCAATCAAAAGAAAATTATTTAAGATATACGTACAAAATTACATCTTACACCCATACTTGTACAAAGAATGTCTGAAAAACGAAATAACCACAAATGAGCTAGTACTTATTTTATTGTAAAATTCAGGTGACACAAAACTGTCTATCCTGTAGGACTTACCTAGCACCCTAACCCAATCAGTCTACAGACTTCACCCAAATATAAAGCATACCAGATTTCAAACTGCAGCAAAATCAAACATCACAAGGATTTGTCCCTTAAAGATACTTTTTTCTTTCAAGTTTAAGTTTTTGGAGGTCACCCCAAAAATTGAGCATATAAAAGTTATGGCGCAGCGGAGTTTGAACTTTGGTATCCGTTATATTCGGAAAAAGACGATAGCTGTGACTTAGTCCAATTTTTCAAACAGGTCAAGTCAGTTCAGAAAAATTTTTAATTTTATTTGCTATAAATCCATATGGTTTTCATATTTAATGAACTATTTTGACAATTTGGAGCCGTTACTTTTTGAAATATATACTATAATACCAAAGTCAAAAATGCTTACAAAAAGTATTCCAAATTTAATTTTCTTTTTATCTTGAGAATTACTATTTGTCTACATAAGTTGCAAAAGGGCACAACAAAATACTCATAAAAACTATTTCAAATTGACTTCTTGTAAGCATTGTTATTTTTATTGTAATTATAGCAAAAGCAGCACATTTTGCACATAAAAATATGAAAAAATGGTGCATAAATTCTGTATGCTGAATGACAGAAAAAGTGGTGGAAGGATAAGCTTGTGGATTATTTGGTTAAAAATAGCTGAAATTCAATAAAAAGACAACAAGTAGAGACATAAATGTGGGTGACAGGGATAGAGCGGTGCTGCAAGAAGGTTTCTTGGAGGCAAATACAATCATACATATTAACTTATAATACAATGCAAATTTTCATTCGAGACGCAAATTTTTAAAGAAACATAAGTTCGTTACGTAACAATATAATTCTGTAAAATTAATATTAACCCATATAGCTTCTATACATGACTGAAAATTGATACATGTACATGAAATCTGAAGCTAAACTAGACGCAATATAACTTATTTATCTATTCATTCTAAGTGAAAATTCGCTATATTCAAATATATTATAATTTTAATGAGCTCATATATATATATTTATATCATTACGCAAAATACCTTAGATGTATCCATTTTAATTTCATGCTGAGAAAAATTAAAGCCTTTCACAATAGTTTCTGATGGGCAAATTGGAATCTGTATGCTCAAATTTTTGCCTTTTTCTGTCCTTTCCTCGACATTTAATTTATTGCGGTTCTAAGATAAGGAAAAAGGTAAATGCTATAGTTAAATTATTGCTGGAATAAATCATTCACGACCTTTGACCATTGAATTGTGAAATGATTCATTTATGTGATCCTTATTAGAGAACTATTTGATTCAATTTGTACTGTATTCGAATTGAGCAATGACTCGCCAACGCGCCGATGGCTCGTCAGATGTAGGTGACTCGCCAGATAATGAATTGTGCAATGGCTTATATAAATGATCCGTACTGGAGAGCTGTTCAATCTGATCTGTCTGTATTCGAATGAAGCAATTAGCTATCACAAAACATAATAACTTGCCGACACACTGATGTCTCATTTTGATAGGTTTTCTATATTTTACCATGTGTAACGTAATAAATAAAAACTCTATAGAGTTTTCTAATGCTTCCATCCTAATGCAATATCTGCATTAATGATTCGGATGTTAGATCCAGCCTCCTACATCTGTAGGAGGCTGGATCTGAGTCAAATTTAGAATCAGTGTTTCTGCATCTGAATCAAACAAATTGTTAAAAATACTAATTAAAACATAATTGTAGCTTCATTTTGTGGTATAGAAATCTTTGGATACAAAGATTCGAAAAAGGTCTAAATTTTAAATATTGAAAAGGACAACTTAGCTTGTCAAATCACTTAGGTTTATATGTATAATATGAAATCAAATTGGTCATCAAGCTGTTTAAATATATGCATCGACACTGAATGAAGCATGTATAATGTACAAAACAAGCAATAGTTCGAGTCATAATATGTCAATATAAAAAGAAAGCAAATCATTTAATAGATGAATCGAATCATAGCTTAATTTTACGGAACGCACAATTCACTTGGTTTTAGTAACCAGCAATGGCTTCTAATAAATAAATGTTAATTTTCTATTAGAGGAATCTCAAAGATGTAAAAGACACACAGAAAGAGAAATATGAATTGTGTACCATACAAAAATGAGGCTTCAATAAAGATTCCTCCAGAACAATTTTCTAAGAACAATTTCTATGGCTCTGCTTCAACAAAAGCTATTGTACAATATATTTATAGTCAATTAGTTAGTGTTGAAAAATGAATATACTGGTAAACAAACAATGAATGGCTGGTGCTATCTTTACCTAGCATGTGCTAGCTAGCTATATGCTAACAGTGAAGCACTGAACCAGGAATAATGAAAAGTCATAAAAAATAAAGATTTTCAATATGATTTTAAAAATATGCTTCATATCTACTAGTTCAACTTACTGCAATGTTTTTGACAGCGCCACTAGCTAAATATCTGAATATCATTTTATTGCATCTATCATTTCAGTATAATGTAAACTGATGGTATTGATAACATCGATGTAGTTCGATTCAAGCTGTATGCTTGATTCAGTTGTTCAAATTTATATTGGACTATTTAAATTCGGTTTCACTTTGCAACCTGGATTCAAATAAAAATATCATTCTGTCCGACAAAATAAAAATTTTTTTGATGAAAATTTAACCCAAAATTAGTGCAATTTAAGAGGTTGAAATTAATTTGATAATATTAATCAATTTCAAGAAAGATGACTATACAATATATAAGTACCATCTAAATTTAAGAAAAATTTTAATTTGATTACATAGCATAAATTAGAATTCAATTATATACAATTTTACAAGATCTTTCAAAACTCGAAATGAATGCCTGTAACAAATAACTCAAACTTGTTCAATTTCTTCAATTTAGAATGCATAACTAGTACTTTTTCCTGGTTTCAAATTTTTTCCTAGATGAAATCTAGCTTGAGCTGTTTCAGAAAGCACATGCAGTGACTGCTATTTTTAGTATGATCAATTCACTTTACAAAAAATTATAATAGATAAGCAAAAAGTTTATGTTGCACCAAGTTTAGTTGGTCAGATATTCGGATAATACAAACTAATTTGGTGGTCACAATAAATTTGCTCTATACAAAGTTTGCTATGTAAATTCATATTATTTTAATGATATATCACCTATTACACAATTTTCAACTTCATTTTTAGAAATTTACCTGATAAATTTCTTCGGAATTGTCAAACTTACAACTTTCGTGATTTTTTTTAGCACGTGGTTTTTCTGCTTTTTTAGAACGAGTTCTAGAGTTTTGTAGTTCCACTGCTGAAATGTTTGCCTCAGCTAGCCGTTTATAATAGGCATTAGCCAATCCTATTGGAGGGGGATTTGAAGGGGGCGGGGGCTTAGAAGAAGGAAAGTGCATCGAAAGGGATGTGGGCTTTGAAGGGGAACCAAGTCTTGCACTACAGCTACTTACTTTTGTTATATTGTCAATTTTAGCATACTGATCCATATTTTAAACTGATTTTTCCCTTTTTAACAAGAGAGATAATTTTAAAAATTCATTTAAATGTAATACGTATAGTAAACATCTGGTATAGCAAATCACATTTCACAAATTTCACTTATAGCGAATAAAAGAAAAGTTATATTTTGCCAAATTCAGCATAAGATTTTAGATACAATGAATTTGGTGATCACAAAAGATTCGTCACATTCATTGTTTAATGCACCTACAAAATAAATTGGTAGCATAAATAAATGCATTGAGAACTTTTTAATTCCTAGTAAGTTCATTGTTTGTGAAAAGGCCATGCTTCGGAATAATTTCTGAACGCTTAAAAAATGATAGTCATCAAAACTAGACGTTGAAATAGTGCAAAATCCTTAAAAAGTCCTATTTTCATAGGTTTTCACAGATATTATTCTGTTTTCAATAAACAATTCTTTAACGCTTTGCAGCATCAGTATTTAGTGGAATAAGCATTTGATATTATAGCCTTGTTTAAAGTTTATAGTGAATTAGACAACATAAATAGGGGTGAAAAGACGTTTTGTAATTATTTATGAAAACAACTTTTTTAAAGTCTCCAATTGACCAATAGCTTTACCTTTTTAATCTTGATTGAATAAAACTTAACTTGCTGTGCTATGATCGGCGGAATATCCTATTCTCGTATTGCAAAGTTGTAAGAATTAAGCAAATCTCAAGCATTGCTTTTGTTTGTGAAAATAGTAGAATGAGCACTAAATGTAACGGTTATGAGTGCTTTGACAATGGCAAAAAACAAAATCATTCGAAAATAGAAATAGGCAAGAAAATAACTTTTAGAAAAAAATTGTAGTTTCAGCAACTATTTCACTGAATTCAACTTTTACCCAATATATTTAAAATTTTTTTCCATTTTTTTCCACTTTTTTCACATTCACAATATTGAATGAAATTTGAGAAAAAAAGAACTTCTAAACCGCTTTTCATTAAAAAAAATTAGCATGCTCCTGCTTTTTGCAAATAATCATTCTTATCCTAGCTTTTTTTTCTAAAAATCGTACTGAAAATTCTAAAATACAATCATATTATTGAAGTCTTTTAAAATCAAGGAATATAATTATATATTTGCTCAAATAACTGAGGTGGTACATGTAAGCAACTACGACAGTAGGATATTAGCGCTGCTTAAAACAATGGAAAAAAAAACTGTGAGATTAAACAGCATTGCTCAAATTTATGCAACAAAGCGCTGTTATATCGCCTACACACCATTCGACAGTCCATATGACTTTTGATGGATAGTTTGAAAAAAATGGATAGCCACAATAAAGTACAACATTTCTAGGAGCTGTTCATATTAGATGAGAAAATCAGCTGGGTATATAATATAAGCACAATTTCCGCGGAAAAAACTGGGATTACTAAAATTCACTTATTATTGAAAATTTACTAAACATGAAATGCACTTGTTTTTTATTGGCCTTGATTATTCCACGAAATTTTAATTATTTACCTAGCACTACGAAATTTTCACTAAATTACGTATATCTTTCTACTAAAATATCTTCGTTAACATCTTGAACACGAAATCTTTTTTCCCATCGACAACATAATTTGAAAAAAAGAAGACAAGTGTACGCCGGCATCTAACAAATATAAATCGGCATTCAACAAATATGAATCGGCATCCGACACGTCATACTATAAATCACAATGGACTCAAGTACGAATCGAATGGGGGATTATAAAAGAAGATGGGGCGTCAATGTAGTGCAATCATCCATACGCATGCGAAAGAATTATTGTGTGCAC
Source organism: Vaucheria bursata (assembly GCA_032358265.1). NCBI lineage: Eukaryota > Xanthophyceae > Vaucheriales > Vaucheriaceae > Vaucheria > Vaucheria bursata. The sequence continues at coordinate 45,375 of JAULBW010066011.1, forward strand.
TAAAACAGCAATAGCTACTTCATTATGAAAATCTCACGAAAGGACAAATTAAGCTAATAAGAAAATATTTTAAAAATTTAGTATATTTTCAGTAAATAGTGCGTTTTAGCAGTCGATAGAAGCCTTCCACAATTTCCGACTAGTGTAAACATAAAACACAGCTACAGTTACCTCATACTTCAAATGAGACTAGATTGACCTTCAAATGAGACAACTAGATTGACCTTCAAAATACAATGAAATATTTAATAGAACTTGCGGAAATTTCCATTGTAAATTTATGTCTAATTAGATCAATGTGGCAGTTACCAAGATTCGTTATTAAGACAAATTTGTCAGCTGACGTCATTATTCAAATAAAAAAGAACAGGAAAAAGATTTGATTGGTTGAAACATTAATCTATTCAAAATAATTTATTTTCCTTAATATTGAGAACCATCAACTACCAATTCATGCTGCTATTACCCTTACCAAAATCTGGTTACCCCCTACATAAATTTTGCAGAATGTTCTGCAGAATATCTAGTGGGAATTCTGCCATTTTGAAAAGAAAAATACACAGTTTTTCAGCTGCTAAGAGCAACATCATCTGCTTTGTTGTCAGCTATAGACTTCGAGTGCAATCTCATAAAACTTCTACTGCTTCTGCTTTAGCCATGTCAATCTTGTCAATTACATTCCCTTTTTTGAACACCTAAGGCTTCTGCTGTCCCCTAGCATGGCAGAGGAATAGATGTAGGATGTTGACTACCACTGGCATATTATGGTCCCAGATACTGCATGACCAAGTGTTGCTTTGATATACTTGCAGCAACCAGGACTGCTTTCCAGTCTCAGGGTCAAGAAGACCCTGCATCTTGGTATGGCAGCAGCAAGATAATTTTGATGTGGAACTCGTTGTGGTCCACAGTATTCACCATTGAGCCAACCATATTACATAGGCTAGATACTGGTACAGCGGGTCTGCTCCGTCTAGCAGAAGGAAAGCAAACATTACCCCACATAATGCGCATGTACTGGTATCCCCCTTGAGGTTTGCTACCAGCTTCTCATAAGCTTTTTGGCAGCTGATGCAAACCTTCCACTTCAAACGCTTGAAGTGCTGAGTGTTGTAGAAGGTTATGACCATCGTGAAGTTGGTAAATACGTGGCAAGTGTATGCTTTGAAGGACTTTAGATGATTTGTCTTAGTGGTTCACACCTGGCTGTTGAATATTGCTATCAATGGAGCTTTGCCAGTCCACAGCTTAGTAACTGTCAGGAAATAACCCCTAAGGGAGTTAATTCTACTCTATAGCTGCAGTATGTTTCTTTTGATACTATATTGAAATTTCAGTTTAGACAATGACAACAAGTTTCAGTGAGTAATATTTTGCTGTGTTGATGAAGCTATCTCACTTCTATCAACACAATTTAGGATGTAATAATATATGCATTCTGTCACAGATTTCTTATGTTGCGTTATATTCCAAACAGTAACCTTGCTTTGGTGCATGTATTCAGCTTCTTGGTTAGACTTCCGTTTATTCCCATTGAAGGATTTCATGCTTAATGTTATCAGGAGCAGGCAATTATAGCAACTCCATAGCAGCTTGACTGTGCACAACTGCTGTGGAGATGAGGTTTTGCCCAGGATCAACTACCACCATATGATTGGCAAGCTCAAACAGCTCACACACACTCATCTCTCCTTCTCTGTCATCTCCTCTGCAGTATGCTTGGATATTGACATGATGACAGTGGCACTCAATCCATTTGTGATCATGAACTCTTCAAAAGCCTTGTGTTTGGAGTACATCACTTGCCTTGTGTTGAAGTAATAATCCAATAGATCATGCTCAAGTTGTATGCCCATCTTTAGGTACTTTGTTAGGGATCACTAGAATAAAGAATATGCATGCAATCAGTAATTATGACAGCCAGAAACCCAAAGAAAATACACACGGCTAGTAATATATTAATCCCTATTCATAAGTTGCCAAGAATGAATCCTGCATACAATATTACTTAAGAGTACACACTTATGATGATACACTTATGAGAATAAACTTGTGAGAACACACTTATGAGAACACTCTTTAAGAAAATATACTTTACAAGAATGCATATATAAGACATATTAAGTCCATAGAACCACAGTTCCACAACAGATCACGGCAAAACAAATCAGATCCTGACATACTTGTGTAAGTCTGCTAGCACTATGCTGCTGATCTTATTGTTGATGGGCCTTATCTTCTTCTGCAGGAGGAGGGTGGATAGCTTCAATGCTCTCATCCTTTTTGTCCAAGATCTGCTGCTGATTGCAGGTCTTAAAGTCATGCAGTATGGCATAAAGAAAGGGCAGGTACACTTGAAACTGCTTCTTGTCTTGGGGTGGAAGAGGGCCAATGAGCCTCACACCTCATTGCACAGAGACTACATTCAGGCCAATTCAGCAAGGGGGATAGGGCACTATCCCCCCTGCTGGAAGCAAGCGTACATTGCAGCAAGACTTGCAACCAAGAATGGCTCTTCTATGCTGACCCATGTGGCTTATGAGACCATGTTTTTGATTATATGTGACACACTATCTACAAAGTAGGTTGTACCCATGATTGCTGAGTGCTGCTTGATCTTTAGGTGGAACCAATGGCCCATCCTGCTGGTCAGAGTAATTTCCGTACTGACTGCAAAGTTTTCCTGCACCTGCTTGGCAACCACCACAAGCAGCTGTATCTTATACAGCAGCCTTCCTGGGGCTTCATAGCCTTCTGGGTGCAGCATCTGATTGAGAAGAAATTCAAAAAGGCTAAAAATATGCAATGCACTGTGATACTAGATCACAGCACAAGAATAAGGCAAACAAAGAAAGGAACAAAAGTACATGAAAGATTATATTAATTACAATAGGACTTCTACTTATCATAAATTATAGGAGTGTGGCACTAAAAGAAGTGTGGTCCTATATGAAAAGTAGAAATTGAGTAAAATAATAAGAAACACACAAAACGTATTTAGTTATGCAATGATGCGGACAAAATTACACAACCTCAAATATTCTGGATTGGCCAGAAGAAACTTATTTCCAACAAAGGAAATTCTGTGTAAAATATGGCATTTTAGTTAGATAAATCAAGCAAGAACTGTGAAGTAGAATAATAAAGTGTAACTGTAGAAATGCAAGTAAGAATTATAATTAGAGAGAGCAGTATAAATGGGTCAGAGTTAAGTATGAACTGGTGACAGGTAATATGAGAAATGAGTCACGGGTTACGGATAATTGGTCATGAGTCAAAGTCTGGACAGGAATTTTAAGTGAAGCAACAAAGAAATCCAAACACTGGTACTACCTGAGAATCTCCACAAAAGTAGGATTACAGCACTCACACATCCTCCTGCTGCTGCTGATATTGGTGATAGATGAGATGCATTGATTAAAAAATGTGTGTTTCATGTTTGACAGCTGCTCACCTTTGTCAAGGAGACTGTTAGGAATTAATTTCTTAAAGAGTTAATTCTATTCTGTAGCTGCAGTACATTTCTCCTACTGCTATGTTGAAGTTTCAGTTCTGACTATGAGAACAAGTTCCCATTTGAATTATAAGAACAAGTTTCAGTAAGTGATATTTTGTTGTGTTGAAGTTATCTCACTTCTATCAACACAATTTAGGATGTAATAATATACGTATTCTGTCACAATTACTTGTGTTTGTTGCATCTTACATTCCTGACAGAGACAGGTTACAAGGTGGAAGGCCAAGAGCAATGCCTTGCACACAATGAGGCTGTACTTGGAGTTACACTGCTGGAGCAGCTCATACATTGCATCATCTTTGCAAAGCTTGATTATTCCCATCTTGATCGCAGTAAAGACATGCACTTTCTGCTGCTTCTTTTGATCCCCAAATGCAGTGTTAGCCTTACATTTTTTGCAAGTCTCTGTAAGGAATGTAAAATGTAATACAGACAAAAAAACTGTGACAGAATGCTTGTATTAGTACATACTAAGTGTGTTGATAGAAATAGAGCAACTTCATAACCACAACAAAATATAACCCTGCAGGCATCCATACAGCCAATTTATTTGGAACGTTACAAATACTTCCACGAAAACTTACTGCAGTTACATGAAATTGAATTAATTCTCGGAGAAACTTAGTTTCTAACAGCTTTTACCTCCATCTTACATTATGGTGAGGTTGCTGATTCAAAAAACAGATAAAAAAATTGGAGGGTTCCAACCACACTTGACCATGACCGGTGTATCATCAGCCCAGAGAGAAATTGCATATCTCTTCAAATTTTTGCTTAAAAATCTCTTCCATGCACATTAGTCTTTCAAAAACTGTAATTATTGCTATGCAAAACTCCTCTTCATTCTTCAGCTTCTGTCTTGATGCACTGCATTTAATGAGATTTCTGTCAGTATCACATTTAATCTTGAAAACATAATGCATGTCTAGATGTTTAACTTTAACTGGTATAGAAACAAGCATTCCAATGTTGTTTTTCTTTAAACTAGAACTTTCTTAAAGAATAACATTTCTTCAAAGATGTTTATCATTGATTCAGCTTTCTTATAAAGCTCAATGAGTATGAAGTGGTACTATGCCTTTGTATTGGTCAATTGATTGTAAAAACCCTTCAGTCGACAAAGAGATATAGAGGTTGAATTGTTCAATTACTTATATACTTTGTCTTTATTTCATGAGTGTTAAGTTTTAGTGGATCAACTTCTTCAGGATTTCCAGGGACATAACTTTTCACAAACAGGTGATTCAGAAAATTGACCATTTTTTGAAATTCAAATGCATTTTGTGATGGGATTTTAGATACAAAAGGTGTTTTCAGTTTAATTATTGTACGGAATATCCTTTTGATGAGTTTGTACCAAATATGTAAAAGTGATCAAGTTTCTCCAACAGAACAAATACTTTTGATCTGAAAATGTGCATATCAGAATAATTTGGAAGTTTTCCGTACCACAGTCAATTAGGAATCTTTATTTTATTTGCTGATTTAATGAAGCATTCAGGATGTCTACAGCTGCTGCATAAGCTTCAGGCCAGAGATCGTTTAATAACTGTGATTCTCCTATAGTGCAGCTCATAATATTTATAAGGATGCCAAAAAAACATTCTAAAACTCTGTTTTATTGATGTATGTATGGCGCAGAGAGCTCTAGTTGAATATATTGTTCTGCAAAGAAAGCTTGTACATCATCTAAAAAGATTCCCAGAGCATTATCCATCCAAAGGTGACAAATGTTGAATTCCAGAATTTTGGTCACTTACCCAATAAACTGCTTAATCATGTCCAGAGCTTGTGACTTGGTTTGCATTACATAGATAAATTGGTAACAGCTGTAGTTGCCAGTAAAAGATAAGGTGTATCAGATTCCTTCTGGTGCAAGTGAACTGATTCTCTGTTTTGCTAATGTGAAAAAAATACCAACTTTATTAGCTAGTTCTTGCTTCTTCTTTATCTTCTTGCTCTTTGACTTAAAGGTGAAGCATATACAATCTTCAACACCTCCTTTTATGAAACAAATTCTGGTACTAGGATTGTTTTGCAGATGTAGAAGATAAACGTTATTCATCTGTCCAATATGCCAATAGTATGCCAGTTTGGGAGGCAAAAGAAAAAGAAAACATAGCCACTTCTTGATCAGAATAGTTTTGAAGATTATCAGATTGTCATTCCCGATTGTGAATGGTGTTAAAGTCCATCCTTTACCATTCAACAGTGACTGTTTATGATTGGACAGTTCTGCTTCACAACCATTCTTGACCATTTGGCCAAGAGACACCAGGTTCACCCTGAGATCTACAAACAGGTGGGATTTACTCGGATCCAACAAACAAGTCATTCCATGACAATCTGTGACATTGATTTTGGCACTAACACTGCTGGTACTCTTACAGATTCTCCCCCCAGCTACATGCACAGTTGAATACTCTTCTGTGGAATCATGCAGTTGGATTCCGTTGAGTAAATCAACATCAAAACAATACCCAAAGGCATTATTATTAAGTATGAGACATTGATGATTGGCTAAATCATCACTGTCCCCATTCGGTCTTACATGTAGTGACTGCTCAATACCTAGGTATCTTGCACCACTAGATGGGTATGCAGGTTCCAATTGCTTCCTATATTCCTCTTTGAAATGAGGCATAGGTTCCCCTGTACCAGTGATTTCAGATTTACCTGGAAGAACAGGTGGTGATAGCACTTGTTTAGTATATTTTAAGGGTGTTGACAATCCTGAAGTCTTACTTGTTTTTCCACCATCTACTTTTTTGATTGCAGCGTACTAGCCTCCATTACTTTAAATACTGAATAGGCATTGCGCACACTATGCAGTGAACTGTGACCAGTTAACTCTAATGGCACAGGAGTGCCTGCTGTTTTAAATACTAAACAAGCATTGTTTGGTCTGCATATCGGATTGTGGCCAGATGATCCTAATAGCACAGGTCAAGTATCATGCAATGATAAGGGTGCTACATGACTTGTACTACTGGTTTCAACGTTTATCACTCAACAGACACCATCAAGTAAGGTATATGAATAGTATGTAAGTTATGCAAGATATGTAAGTCAAGCAATTTATTTGAATGAACATATTTGGATGAGTTCAATGCTTATGCAAAATTTACTGATCATTTAACTATATCCTTTAACTTATTCTTATTCTGATCCTATTACTGCTTAAACCATTCTTCATCCAAATGGCCACTCATCTTGTAAAATAAACTTTATCTGTCAAGTGTAATAAATACTGGCATGACAGTATTTTAGAACAAACTTGAACAATAAGTGAAAAGATCTTAAAAGGTGGGGCTAATATAAATAATAATCAAAAGTGAACATGGTACAAACAAACAGAATGGATTCAGTAAGGAGAGCAAAGGATAGAAAGTACAGCGTCATTGTGGTACTTGTGTCACTGAAGCAAGAACATCAATCTGCAACTCATTTTAGTTCCCAAATCCAATTTAATTGGTCAATTTAGCTTAATATGATCTGCCAAATTATGTAAATCAACATGCATACACTACATGCACTACTATGAAACTGTCATGATTAAACTAGATTAGTTTCTAACTGATCCTAACATCAGGCTTCTTGTCCGGTTAAGCAAGCAGCTCAGTCTTCTGTGATAGTTTTGAATTTGGTACAGTTTTCTTCCATACTGGCTATTTAAGACATTTAAATTTATTTGCAATTATTCAGCTTACTGTGTTGTAGCTGGAAAGTCTGAAATATGATCCAAAGTACTCCCATTAGTTTCCTTAGGTATATTTTGAAAATAGCAAAGAAAAATTCATCATTGGAAATTTCCTGATTAAAGTTCTCCAGCTGAAGCACAGTTTAAAGTTCTGTAAAATAATTTGAATGGTTAGAAAAAGAATGTAAGCCAAGAGAGTTGAATATTCTGGGAAACTCAAATACTTGTTGAAGCCCTTGACTCTCAAATTGAGCCTGTAAGAAAATAGATCAATACCATGTTCAAGAAAGATATTGACATACCTTTCCATAGATGTGTTGTGCATAGACTGTTCTAGAGAGCTCCAGAAAAAGGCATTTTTTTCATCATTACTTACCATTGGAGGTGAACAGATGAGATCCAAGTTAAGTCTAATGGTAGGTAAGTAGCAACACAGTGATATCTTGTACAAGAACTAATACTCAGGAGATCCAGAGAATGTTGGTAGGATAGAAGAACCAATGCTGACTCTGGGAGTAGGAAAAGTAGGACAATGAAAAAGAGATTCAGTGTTTACCTGATTACGTATCTGCTTAGTGTGTTCCTCAGCATGCAGTGCAAGCAATTTAATTGCAGCATCAAGGCAGAAAAGGCAGTTATCCATTGATGTTACTGGAGGTGCTTTACAATATATAATGTCTACCTCATGAAACACCTCTTCTGCTGAGAACTCAAACCTTCTAGATGCCAGTACATAATCAGAGACATAGTGCAAGTAATCGCATCTGAAAAATAGGCTTGCTCTTGGTTGGTACTGCAGGTATGCTCTACTTGGCAGTATTCCTAGGTGGCTGTTAGTTCATAACTTGTGAAATATATGCTTGCACAAAAAGAAAACAAGGGCAAAACTAACTAGTAAAGAAGGGTAGAGTATAAAAAATTTATTAGCAGATAGGGACTTAGATTTTGATGGAGGGTAGATCTCTTGCAGCTTGTGAAGAACCTTTCTAAAAGAAACTCTTGTGCATTGCTGAATAGTTGAGAAGTGATAAGACAATGCAATTGTTTACAATTGTGTAAGGGTCAGTTAGAAATCCAGGATGCAAGTGCAAATGAATATACAAAATATTCAGTAACAATATTTAGTATAGTTCTGATTGGTTTATAATTCCCCTTCAAACCAATAGAATTTCTTTATGATGGAAAGGAATATTATGTTGTTCCGGATTGTCCTGATAGAATTGTTGATAAAGTCAAGCCAATAGAATGGAACAAATATAAATTATCCAAGAGGTCTGATAAAATATGACAGAATTCTTGAATAAAAAATGCAAATCAGGAAGAAAAATAGTTTAGTTGGTAAATGTAAGTTGAGTAATGGAAATGACAAAATTATGACTGGTTGAATAGGTATGTCCAAATTTAGCCAATTCAGGTAAAAATGACTGATACAGATAAGGTAAAAATTGAATTGAGTTGTTAAAGTGTTTGAAATAGAACTTATAGGCAGTTTATTTTAATATATCATATATGTAGCTAGTTATCACAAATAAAACCATAGCACCATAGAAAAAGATGATCATAGACATTTACAGTAGTTACAGCAATAGTTGACACAGCAAATAATACTGACAGAGTGAACTGGTCAAAAATTCTATTTTTAGAATTATTCTTTCATCCTCTTGTATAGGGGGTGACATCTTTTTTGTGTAAGAAGTAATTTTCTACCAAATAAATAGTACAATACTATATCACTGAACACTTAAAATATATTTTATATTGTATGTTTTTAAATTATTTGATGAAAATAAAACTTACCATTTAGAGTAATAGATGAGGAAGAAGGTTAATTATTAGTACTTAAATTTACTACTAGCAAAAAATACTTTATTTTCTCTCTTTTTTAAGAAATCAAAGCTTAAGCTAAATAAAAAATTCATTAGTATAGAAATCTTCAGGCTAACTTTTATTAATGGGTATTAATAGAGTAGTCTTGGGCTACAGGCAAATCATTCAATGTAAACAAAGTTATTTAAATATTTGCATTATGCTCAGCTATTGTGTCTATTTCAAAATGATGAAATGCAACAAATTAGTCCAAACAGTAGAGGACGAAAACTAACTAAAGTTTAGTTTTTCAAATGGCACTCATAATTCACAAATATAACCTTGCTTTGTGCACATGCCAAGATTGATGCTTCTACAAAGATCATTTTATCAACTAAGATATTGTACATGAAGGAAAAACTCAAATCTTGGCTTAATAAGCCCAGTAAACCTGAGTGGAGATTTCATTTAATGTCATGTCTTTACAAGACATTTTTCAAAGTATACATTTTTTAACTACCTGCTCGCCAAATGGAAGGCTATATTCACTGTACCTATAGATTCCAATACTTTATGTACTATGGACTATGGCTTGATTAGTGACAAATACAAATATAAGATTGTTTGACAGTGAAATCACAGCAGCTTTTGTGTTCAAGTGTGTATAGTTTATCATGATTGGCCAAAAGAATGTGAAATTTTTGTTGATGACTGAAATGCCATGAGATTCCTAATACGTGATGCTAAAGGATACATCCACTGGCTGCAGATCATGATGTGCTTTGCCTTCTGTCACTTGGTGCATGCTTATAAATGCTTACATCTAAAATGGAGAAAATACTGGAACTAGATAGAGCAGTGTTCATGATCCTAACAATCCAGCCTACTATCTACAAGTCTGAATACTCTTGTCAGTTGATGACTGGAATCCATTAGTACCTTTCAAATGCTTTGATAGTATTTCAGAAATTAAATTTCAGTAAGTCAGCTACAATAAGGTAAATGCTATCTTGTGGGTAAGTCGAAATGCATTTGCTTTAGTAGGCGATATTAAATATCCCACTTTATGTTTCGAACTTTTTCATGTAGTTTGCGTCGCTTAAAGCTCTTTTTGGGGCGATTTTGAATTTCTCATAAATTTACTGATCAAGAAATTTTTTCTGATCACCTGTTCTAAAAATTCCCTTCATCGTTTTCATTCATGGCGTTGAAAATTTAAGTTCGCAGAATCTTTCGCTATGATAATAGTACTATAGCTCTCTTTATAATATTAGCTCCCAGTGAGAAATCACCAGAAAAAGTAGTTTCTAGGTGCTAGACGTAATCGTTGTAGAGTTTTTCATACTACTGGATATGACCGCGAATAGAAAAAACAATTCTGCTATCATACTTATCGTCCTTGCTGCATCACTCGCGTTATTTTCCGTTTATAAGAGTTTGCCAAATGCTGTAGGTAACGAGACATTTCGATTCAAACCACTTGAATTTAGTAGACTAACTGGCAGTTGCACTGTCTTAGATAGCCATCCTAGATGCTCAACAAACTTGAGGCAAGATAAGGTCTCTCCCCAAGTAACTTCTGATGATTCGAGATTTCGTGTTCACAGCGAGGGTTATCCACCATTAGCCTCCATTGAATATTACCCATGGGATTATATAGTTGAACCTCATCGCGACACCATTATTGACATGCCTGAAACGATGAAATCAAATGGTAGGAGGTATTATTGGAGAATAAGTAAAGTCTACGAGAGTGGTGATATCAGCGTTGTCGGTCGCTATTCGGATAGTTCCAGCATCACTTTCAAATTCATGATACCTACTCAAATATATGAAGTAACACTAGAAGTTCAGTCAGAAGATGGTAGCGTAATCACAGCAAAAAGTGTCCACATGATGTGCAAATATGTCCGAAGAGAGATTCGCTCTCTTACCGATCAGGATAGAAAGGATTTCTTTTATGCGCTAGGGCAAATATCGTCTGGTACAGCTGATTCTCCACCAGGTAAAGAAAAAGCATATATTTTTAGTTTTTTTAAACAATGCAATTAAACCTCTTTACGACAATAATATCTCTTCAGAGGGTTTGTACCAAAATCTAAATGCAGCCGATGGCGGGATTTTTAAAATTCTTCATCTAAATGAAATTCTTTTGATTTCATCGCATTTTGCTTTTATAATTTTCAAAATTTACCACCCTGTTAAATTGAGCCTCTTCTTGCTGCCATTGCTATCTTATTATTTTTGCAGCAATTATTTTTTCCTGCTTGCTCATTATTTCTTAACCCCAAGTAATGTAATGATAAACTTTATTATTTGAAAAATTAGTTGGCCTGAATGAACTACTTCTTTAAAGTATCCTGATAGGGACTAGCCGCGAAGAAAACAATAAGTTATTTTTAGAATATACTATTTCTATTTGAAACGATATGTATTTTTTATGTGCAAAAATGAAAATTTCAATGTATAGATTTTTTAACATGGTATAAATGCAAATGCCTGCAATCGTTATATGAGTTAAGTTTCCTATAATTTTGCAATTTAAATACAAATCTGAATAAGCTTTAAATATATGTACGTATATATATATACGTAGACAGAGAAAAATGCATTAGGAAGCCGAAAGTTGGATTTATTGTATCGGTTAGTGTAATGCAAGTGAAATGTTAAAATGATTATCATGTAGAATCAAAGTTTAAGAAGATGCAAGTTCGCTCAAAACTAGTTGCATAGTAGTGCAATTGAACTTAGTTCCTGCTTTGACTCTAGACAGCAGCTGAACTGAACGAACTCAAGTAACAGAACAGCAACTGTGTAAATCGTTTCAAAAGTTTTAACTGACTTTAGCTGATTTAAATCGAGTTTACTTTAATGGACTAGAGGCTATTAGTAAAGGGGTGAGAACATGATGGTAAATTGTTCTTATTAAAAATTCTCTATGGTTAAAATCAACATCGAAGGAGATTAAAATTCACATATTTAGCTCCTTCGAGAAATATTGGTTGGAATAGGCGCTATAAAAGGTTGTAGAATTGCAAACCTTTTAAACGGAAGAGAACATACATATATTTTTATCAGTACGTTCATCGATTTGGAGTTCATAACTGACAGATGTGCTGTCAAGTTTAAAATACCATATCCTATGCAAAAGCATATTTTCGATAGAGGCGAAGTCCATATACTACAGTAATTGGACTAATTCGATGAAAGAACAGTTTTCCTCTGTTATTATTGAAAAGTCTTTAGATGTACTTACTTTATTTTCGAAAGGTTTTTTTTGCCTTTTCTACATGGGCAGTAAAGTTAATCTTTTCGCTTATTTATATCAGCAAAATTTGGAATTGATAGTGCTATGAATCACTGTAAATTGACATCAAAATTGAGCAGATCATTTTATGAATCAATGATCGATTCAAATCAAGACTCAGTTTTGATTTAATAATGATCCGACTAATTTAGGTATCTAAATGTTAATTCTTATGATCATCCGCTTCAAATTTCATTGATAGTAAATTCGGTAAGGGATTTATATGCAGAAAATTTTGCATATAACAAATTAATTTTTAATGAATTTTCATTCGTAACGAATGAAAGATGCACGTGTATCGTGCCGAGTTTAGCTTAAAATATTCGGATATAGAAAATTTGAATGAGGAAACTTGATTTGACGGTCCCGAGAGATTCGTTGTATCTGAAGTAGCGATTAATTTATGCTCGAATGTTCTTAGGCAATCTGGCAATCAGTGCAAATGCAAAAACGCTTCAGTACATGATGGTGAAACATATACATACGCAAGACTGCTCTCCTTTTCACAATGGAAATGGTTTTTTCACTAGCCACGCTGCATTTACGCTAGAACTGGATCAAGCACTTCAAACAGTAGTACCTAGTACACTAATCCCATATTGGGACTATACTATTGATGCTAGTCTTTATGAGAATGACTGGTACATTTTTAGTCCGATGTTTAAGGACGACTGGTTTGGAGCAGCGACGCCTTTAAACGAAGATCATCATGTTACAACGAGTTGGATCGAGTCGATTGATGTGCCCATTAATTTTTTTGGACCAGTGCACAACAGGTAAGGGATTTCTAACTTTTTGAAACATGCCTATGCAGAACGTTTAAGTTCGAATCAGGTAAATATGATTTAAATCCATTATTATATTAGGCTTGCACTTTTCTGAGTTGTGTTACAATTTTAATTTCTCCCCCCAAATGGTCCAAGTATTCAAATCTAAAGAACAATTTTAATAACTAGTCAAACCGAATGGAGCAAGAACAGTTTGTCCACTGAAAGTTTCAATTGGTCAGTTTGATTGGTAAAATGCAAAAAAATAGTTAATTCAAATCACAATTGCCCTATCTGATTTGTTAAATTATACCAACCATTTTGTCTACTTTACTACCGAATAAAAATCATAGCTTGTCCTATCAGACTACTTCAGCACTGTTTGATTCGTCAAATGTAAAAAGCGATTTCTGTAATTTAGCTTTGAGAGGGACATTACAGTTCTTTCGGACTTCTAAGCCTTGTTTTTATTCCAATTGAAAACCTTGCCTCAAATTCAAACAATAGATCTTTGATATTCTATTTGAATAATACACTAGGGTGTTGTATTTGCGTTCAAATTAATGTAAGCAATTCTTTTCCTACTAGTTATTTTTCATAGAATTTTTCCTTGAGTCATTCGTAGAAATAAGTGATGGTACCGGTTTATGCTTTCGATTTTTATCAATTATAATAGATAGGTGTTATAATTGAATAGTAGACTCAATATAAATTGTCACTGTACTTCTTAAATAATTTACTGCTACAATTTTAACAATTTTCTTATCGAGTTTGATAATTATTTGCTTTCTTGTTAACACTTGTTAACAGTTATGGCTTAGTAACAAACACGATTAACAACAACCCAAGCCTCAAAGTAACACGAGCGCATTCTTTCTGCGAAATGGAAAATCGAATCCCCTTACCCAGTTGTTCCGAAATGTTGGGGTGCTTGAAACAAAGATCCATGGAAGATTTACGCGATTGTATGGAAGGGCAGTTGCACCGAGATTTGCATATGGGAATAGGTGGTTGTTGGGACTGTCATGTAAGCTTTAAGAAATTTCTTGAGGAATTTCCTGATACTGAAAAATTAATGGCTAAAATTGGTATGCAAATTATGGGTATCACTAATGCGCTATGGCAACATGGTGAGTTGACGTGTCCGGAAAATTGTCCAATAACGGCGTCATTTGAAGAGTGTCGTTGCATATGTAAAGCATTTGATAATGAGATGTTAAGTGCGTTAAGTTGGGAAGACGCGTTTGATGTGTTAGATCGTGTTGGAATTGTTCGAGATTTCAAGAAATATTTAAGACCCGCAAAATCCAGTTTCAATGTGTCAGCAAATCATGTTGAAGATGAACTTTTCAGCTCAGATGTAAAACCCGAGACTAGATATGCATACAATAATAAAGGCTATAAAATTAATCCACTAACAGTAATAAAAGATATAGAAAAAACTACTCTTAATGAATATCAACTTTTGGAACAAGGAAAAGATGATGTTCAACTTGAATCTGAGCTTCAAGCAAAATATACCTTCAATACGGACACACCCCTTGCTGCGGATGCTCAAGTTGAACTTGAATCTAAAGTCGATCCAGAAGATCCAAACTGGCCCGAAAATAAACTGAGACCACAATGGGATGGTATAAGCGACGTAAGCAGTGAAGCGCTTTGGAAAATGCTACTCGAACTGGGGTGTAACCCCGGGAAAATAGGCAACATGGGAACTGGAGCTAGTAGCGGGGACCCTCTATTTTGGCCTATTCACCCGTTTTTTGACAGGCTTTGGTCCTACATGCGGCTCAATCTCCATGGAGAATTTGATACCATGGATTGGGACTGGGAAGATAGCGAAACTTCGTGTTATGGACATAGATCCTATGATGCGCTGCCCTTTTCGAGATTGTTTGGTGAGAGTTCAAGTCAAGATGTACATTACTATTCGAACTCTGATTTGATTCAGCATTTTGATCCGAGAAATCCGCAAGTTCCATATGTATATGATAATTTTTTGTGGGAGCATTGTTGAAGTTAGGGTTCAAGATTTTATAAACTAGCCAAAAATTTCGAGCTTTTATTTTTTGCGCAGTATCGCTTGCTTTTTAAAAAATGAACGACATTAAACCAAAAGTTTTACGTAACAAAACTGTATTTATGAAATTTAGGTTGAAATCACTCGTGCCTTAATAGCTATAGGAAAACAAATCAATTTTTCAGTACAGAGAAATTATTGATTTTTTATAGTAAAAGGATATAAAGAATCTGTCAGAACCACAGAATTAATTTGCTATATTCGGAAATCTGAAGCTGTGCTTGGCGCAGCATGACTTTTTCATGCATTTATTGGAAACGAAAATTTGATGTAACGAATATGTTTAAAACGTTACCTTGCGCTCGCAGATTATGAAAAAAAGTTTCATAGAAATATGCTGCCCTAAATATAGATAAATAATTTAGTCAAATCAGCACAAACAATAATTATACTGCTTAAATTCGCTAAAACTGAGTAGACCATGAACCAGAGTACATACGTTCTGCCCTAATTTTACCACTGGCAAAATAGTATGACACATCAAAAAAAGCATTTTGCAAAATAATTGTCAGAACAAAATGGGATTTCAGGGGGCGGAAAACCATTCATTTGTGAAACTTGAGAAGATTTTTGGGAGAACAAATGAATAAAAACCTAAACTGGGCCAAAGAAGGATGGAATACCTCCATGTTTGGTTGCTGAAACCTTTAAATAATTTGCCAGTGGAAAAAAAAAGACAGAAGGCAGTAGAGTCTAGGAGGATACCAGTGAAAATGATTAAATTCTCAATACAACTTCGATATTTTGTTGAAAATACAGTTCAGATTCAGCTGTAGTTCTTGAATTTGTTATAGATGTGAACTAACCTTATCCCTAATCCGAAAGGTCCTTCCAACAAAATAATCTGGGGTCACGTTAGAAAATTAAAAAGTGGTATATGGAGAGGAGAACTGGAGGTTTCAATCTAGTGTAAATACTACTGAGGATGGTAGAATTCAAGTAGGAATTGAAACAATCGCTAACGTTGCTTGTAGTGTCAAAAAAATTAGAGAGCTTGAAAAACAGGCCAGGCAAGATCAAGGAAAGCAGATAGCATGTCTGATGCATGAAAGGCAACAAATCAAATGACTAAAGAAACGGGTAGGAATTGAGGAAAATTTGCTACATTCTTTTTCTAAAGCAGCAAGTATCTGTTGCTAGGCATTGCACTTAGCGTGAGTTTTACAATCTGTCAAAGCTCAAGGTCCACTATGCAACTCACAACTTTATTAGTTTTGAGTAGTGTCATTTAGAAATGCAACTCAAGGGATGCTGCAAGAAATGTGGAGAGTAAGCCCAATTGGCTTAGGAATCTTGAGTGAAGTTATTGACAGAAATTAAGTAGCTTGAAAATGTGCTGGTGGTAAAATTGATACAATGAGATGATAGTGATGCAGAAACAAAGCAGCACGATGATCAAGTTTTTGCTTAATGCAGTGAAGCTGTTTTTTTGTGGTACCAGGCATTAAGATATGAGTACCTGTACCTACTGTAACAGAAGTAAAAGCAACAAAGTTGAAGACTTAAAGCTTTTAAGCGAGAGTATATGAAGCACCATGCAAACTTCAGTAATTTCATACGTTCACATGAAAATCACCAGAAAATTGGAATTTTGTACTCATAGATTGTAAAAGATGATAGTAATACATAGGTTAAAAATTTAGTAATGAGAAATACCAGCTAATAAAAAACTCTAAAACTGAATCCTGCAATTCACCAAATCGGTTCTAAAGCTAGGAATTAAAAAAAAGCATATGCCAAACAGCTATATTTTGCAGTTAACCTGAAAGTGATTGTCATGATAACAGGAAGGAGGATAAAAAGTGTATATTTCCTAATAAATGAGACCTAAGCAATCATCCAGCAACAAGTGAGAAGTTAGTAGAGCAAAAATTGATATCTGTAAAATAATACCATGCATCAAAGCCTATTTCATTACACTTGAATTTTTGGGTTAAAACTTAGTCACCCATTACATGATGCACGTGTTAATATAAATGCATATAATATATATCATTTTTCCAACAATTCCTTTTCCATATTAACATGATAACAGTAGCAATAGCATTTTTAACAATCTATTGACCGTGCCTTTTAACAGATATTAGACGTACATGTCAGGATTTGATCTGTTTTGCTGTGTGATCTGTTATGGAGCTGTGATTCTATTGACTTGATTTGTTTAATATATGCATTATCTTAAAGTGTGTTCTCTTAAGCATTATATTGACAAGATTCATTCTTGGCAACACATGAAAAGGAATTAATATATTTTTGGTTGCATGAGTTTCTTTGGGTTTCTTGTCCTTGACTACTGGTTACACGTGTAGACTCTAATTCAGTGATTCCTTACATACCTTTGCTCAACCTTTTGATTTAAACAAAGTATTTAAACTTCATATTCACAAAGCTTCTTTTTGACAAAATTCAATAGGTTGAGCTTGAAAGGTTTTATAAATCATAGTCAGAAAAGCATTGATAATTCAAAGCAAGTGGCTTTGATCAGTAAATAAGCTGTCAATTCATACACAGTAAAATGGTATACTTCTAAGAGTACATATTTTTAGCGGACTAGCAATTGTCATTTCTGTCAATGCACATGCTTCATTCATGATAATCTAGATACTTGAAAAAAAGGCCTTTAGTTGGTTTGGGAATTGTGAGCACAAAAAATTCTATACTGTTTTAATTACTAATGATCATTTTTGTAAAAAAGCTGCCATGTTACTTTGAAATTCCATTCTTCCCCTTGTCAACAAAATATTTTATGAAGCTGAATATTAAACTTGACACAATTCCTGGTTAAAATTCCCATTAGTTCTTGTTTAAAACTAGTTTTATTTCACCAAGTATTACAAATAGTTGTGAAAAAGCAATATTCTGTCATTTTATTAAAACCTCATAAAAATCTCAATTTCTTTCCATATCTCTAGAAATTGATTCAAAGAAAATTCAATGAGTCAACCCAACCATGCAAAAAGTGTAGTGTAGATGTGGCAGTATAGGAATGAAAGAAATGCAATGGGTATAAAAATAGTGCCCTTCTGAGACTTAAATAAAGTGATATGCAACACAATGATGTTGAAGGTGAAATAAAGTTATGATCGAATTTTAGCATCATCATTAGAACGTATTTTGTTTGAATATAACACTGTTATACTGTTTTCGAGGAAGACTGTACTATTTAATTTATTTCTATTCAATAAGATTAATTAAACGGTCTATATTTAAATAATTTTTTTCAATCCAAATAAATTGCAAAAATTTTTTTTAAATGCTAACATTTTTTGGAAAATGTTTTTTATTCGGCTGACGAATCAATTTAATGCAATTAATTTTGATTATTAAGAACTAATTGATTTTTATTTTGTAACCGTCACTTGAAACGAATGTTTCCTTCATATTATATAGACTCATATATATTTTTATGTTGAGATGAGATCACAGAAGAAAAATTCCCAGTAGAATTGATTGCGATTTTCCCTGCCTTAGAAGTTTACACATTGCTTCTTTCAAATCTGCTCTTTGAAAATGTGATTTGAAATTTTTAATAAATCTCCCAAAAATAAGCATTTTTTAATACTATTTTTGCATTGCATTGATGAAACTCATTACTTATACGGCAAAATTCGTATGTTTCTTGTTGGCTTCAGTAATAATCGAGTTTTATGATTGTGTGATATTTAAATTTTTGCAAAATCAATCTATCCATGCCGATATTAATGATATTAGTTTTTTGTCCAAGCGTACTTTCAGAATTAAATATTTTTACAATTTCTTACATTTTCCGTTATATTTTTGGACAATAGAAGGTTAATACAGCTTTTGTTGAATTGAAAACGTACCATTTGACATATAAGCCACCGCGCTAAAAAATTGAATCAATGTTTAAATATTCTTCGTAAAATATTTGCTGCCGTCAAATCAAGTACATGAACTTATTCTCTTGATAATTTTTTCTATTTTTCCTAAAAAAGAGTTTTATACTCATTAATTTTCAGAACCTAAGGGATGGCAAATCATAATAAAATAAATACCATTCAAATACACTCTATTGACTTTAAAGCTTTTTCTTGATTGTTTTATTTAGTCAAAAGATTCGGGCTTCTTTGAATAAATTCCACAAAGAAAATAAGAAAAGTATCAATGGAAGAGGACTCATTAAATGAATCTCAAGCATCATCAAATGAATCAAGCAATGGGGAATCCTTGCATTCAGAACGTTCATCCGTAAGTGAATTTTTACAGAGCTTTGTAAAAAGTACTAGAATTTTGTAGAAGTTCTAACTTAAAATATGTTAGAAAATTATCACTTTGAACACTTCATTTTGTGGTTGTTGTGATGGCATTGTTTCTTACATTCTTTCTATGGCACATGCTGACATTCAATTTCAATTTTATGCATATAACCAAATAGCAATATACATATATATATATATATGTATATTGTCCTTTTGATACGTACAGAGGTCAAGTTTGAATAATGAACAAAACAATGAACAAAGCGAGGAACACGAAAGCTCTAGCGATGATGAAAACAACCAATTTATACCAAAAACCGAAGGATTTAATACTTTAGAGAGGAATATATGTACTGAAGGGAATCTAGATAAATGTATTAAAAGTTCAAGAGATGTAATTCAACATAGACATACGCATCGAGAGCCAGAACTATTGCATCCAATTCCAAGCACACCACGTGACAGTAAACGTTCTGTTGTACCCGTGATATATGTCACAGATAGTAAAAAGAACGATATTGAAGGTACAAAAGATGCTTATTTAAAAAAGAGAATGTTTAAAGGCTGCAATTACCTAAAAGTTTAGTTTTTTGTTCATGTAATCAGTAGTATAAGTCAAAAGCAATGAAAAGAGAAAATTTGAAGATATGAAATGCGCCTATTTTAAAAATGAATATTTTTAAAACCCAGCACTGCAAAAGTTCTTTAAACATAAAGCTTCCCAGAAAAAATAATCAAAAATGGCAAAAGAATGGTTTAAAGTGGTTATAAATGATTAGATATAGTTACAATTGGTAAAAAAAGATAAAAGGTAGAAAGTATCTAAAAAATCTTAATAATTGACAAAATGAGTTTTTTAGTATTCTTCCTAGTTATCCAAATAAATAATCATATTTATCAAAATTATCCAATAACTTGAATTTTGGGCCACAAAAAAATTTTTAAAGTAAAATAACGGAAATTTGGATAAAATGATTTTCATTTGTTGACTAGGAAGAATGCTAAAAGTATTTGAACTCTAATATAATAATGAATTTAGAAAAACTCAATTTTTAATTTAAGACCATATCCTAAAATAACTACTTTATTATTTTTTCATGATTTGATTTTTCTATTCAATTAATGATATTGTTTTATGTTAACAAAAATTCTATCTTTAACTAAGAATTTTAGTACTTGAACCTATGAACAACTAGTTATTGGCTGATTGCTCCACCACAAACAATAAAAATATTTCTGCACGTAAATTTTGTGATTGAATAGGTACTGATGATATGTTTTTAATTTACTATTGTGCTCTAAAATAACATAGGTAGTTCTACTATTACGCATTGCAAATAATCTAATTCATTTAGGGTTTGGTCATAAATTAAGTGATAATCTCTTCCAAAATGTAAGTTCTGCATGTGAACACTTAAAGCTGTTTTTTTGTATTTTTCCTCTGCAACTATTAAGGATGTATCCTTGATCTAAAATCATACCCTAAAGTAAAGATAAACTTAGGATATGGTCCTAAAATTAACAAAAGTTTACATCGAATTAGGAATATTTCATGCTAACAATTTGAAAATGTTTATGTAATCTTTGTTCATTTTACTGCATAGGTAATTATGATAGTGGAAATTCCAATACTGAAATCCAGAATCAAGCAGAAAACAAAGAAATTTCTGGGGAAAATTACGCTAGGCGTCGTAAGAGCGATAGAAACGAGTATAACCGATACATAAATACCCCTAGAAATCACTTAAATATCGACGAGTCATCTGAAATTCCAAAAAGGCGCGGCAGCATTTATGACAGTCTCAAGAGCACACTTAACGTGATAACTGACAATGAAGCTAACAGACTTCCCGTTAAAAACCGACGAGTTAGTATGGTTGCAACAAGCTTATACAGTCCCACAAATGCATTACACAAACTAAGAAAAGCTAGTTTAGTTGTAAAATCGGATAGTGAGAGCAGTACAATTGAAAATAGCATCAATTTAATAGTTGATCCTTATGGTGAAAACTTAGCGGAAAATTTTAGGGACAAACCATGGAAACCTCCTAGTATTGAGTTAGCAAAGGAAGATCAAATGTATAATTTGTTTGGAAGGGGGAAAGCAAGATTTTTTCATACAACAAACTTAGATTTATTTGTTCTTGGTGAAGGTGTTGGGTTATATTTTGTGTGGCTGCAGTATTTGATATGTTTTACTGCATTTGCTACCGTAATTTCAATTCCAACTCTTTTGATCAGGTGATTTTATAAATATTTTTATTAGCCCTTGTCTTTTAATCGAATGATTTTAGACATTTTTGCTTCCAAGACCCCACCTTGCTTTTTAACCGAGTCATTTTCAATTTTTTGTTTTTAAGGCAATTTGTTTTAATCATAATATTTTTAATGCTAACCTTTAAAAATTTTATTTTTAATGAGTGTTTCTGTTTTTAAAACCTTATCTTTTAATCAAGTTCTAGTTTCAGACTTCTCACTTTTAATAAGGGTTTCTACCTTGAAAACATTACTTTTTAATCAGGAAATTTATATATATATAAGTTTTTATCACCTCGCATTTGAATTAGATAGTTTTGCAGTCATTTAAAAGATCCCTCTTTTAATCGGGTAGTTTTAAGTATTTCTGCCTTTAAGATCCCTTTTATCATGCATCTGTTTTTAAGACTCTCTTGTTCAAATCAAGTATATGGCTCATTGATTTTTTTTACTAATTTTTATTTCAAGACCCCTATTCATCAGCTAACTTTCTGTATGTTTTTTAAGACTCTGCTTTCTGATCAAATATACAATTATGCACTAAAATTTGCAATTACTTTGCGGATTGAGTACCATTTGGACCTCTCCGCTCAAAATTTTGTGGAACCAAAGCTAGAAATTTTCAAATGCGATTTTATTAGCTATAGAGTTAGATTCTATATAAGCATAAATTTAAATGAAATGTACCTGTTCTCTTTATATATATATTTATTCCATAAATAGATGCTTTACTAAATGATATATTCTACTATTTGATAGCTTTGTCACTCTATTGACTCTATTTGCTGGTCCATGTTGATAAATCTACTCCATCGTATTCAATTAACTGACAAGTTTTGGTCTATCCAAAAGTACTAGCTTATGAAATGCCTACTGCGTACTATAATACATATATGCATCCACTGTACATTATTTAAAATTTAATATATTTAAAGTGAACACTTTAAATTATCCCATATACGTAAATACATGGAACCTACTTTTTTTCCGCAATTAGCTATTGGGGAGAAGGCTTTGAATCAGATGACTTGGATCCTATGAAAATGAGTCTTTTGACAGCTGGAAACCACCAATATATAGATACAACCGAAAGTATTACTGCGACAATGACGCATTGCACGGAAGAAGGAATAACTTACATAGATTCTTTGTTTTCTTTGGCAAAAAATGTTCCTTGCGATAGTTGGTATGTGATATCCTATAAATCAAGCTATACATGCATACATAGAATGTACATGGATACTAATAGATGCATACAACAAATATACATGCATATATGCCATGAGATTCTGTCCTTTGGTCAACTAAACTAATTCTTATTCAACTATTGATAAGTTTTTTATATTTTTACTTGAGGTTGCCTGAGCTCCTCTGCATTAATATTTGCATAGTAATTTTGAAATTTTGTACGTGTAAACATATACAAATATATATGTATTATCCATCAATATAAGTATAAAACTTTTGTGAAACTTAGAATTATTTGCCTCTACAAATCCTAATCCATAAATATACATAAAGTTAAGTTCAGCTACAAGGAATCTGCGATGAATGAAATTTTAGTAACAAAAAAAAAGTAAAATTGTGTTTTAAGTTCATTTTCAAATATTCGGATGTAAGAAATTTGAATGCAACAAATTATTCAGTGGTTCTGACAGCTTTCTCATATCTGAAATCTATTGCATATAAATGAATGTAATATATAATTCTTTGTGGTAGTCAATGTGAAATAATATGCATGTATGCATGACAAACATCAGATACATCAAATTTGCTGTTGGCATATTTTCCCCTATAAAAAATAATTTAAGGTTATGTTGCATTTGAATTCAGCATCAGATTTTTCAACAGAACAAATTTTAGTCAATATTACTATATGATTTTTATATGTAGTTTATTTGAGTATAGCAAAAATAAATTCTCAAGTAAAAATTTCATACAAAATTTATACATATTCAATGAGACCTAAAAATATGCATACATATATGTTATATATTTCTATATATTTAAGTTTATGCAAGTCTATTTTGATTTTATAAGTGCATATTCGTGAAAATTATTAACATGAACAAGTATGTTTGAGTCAATTTTAGCATTTGCTGATTGTATATTGCTCCACTTATATTTGTAAACATTTATATATATATATATATGTATATTTTTATTTTCAGCTATATGTTTATGGCTGTGTAATTTTGATTATTTTA
Organism: Vaucheria bursata; assembly: GCA_032358265.1. Classification (NCBI taxonomy): domain Eukaryota; class Xanthophyceae; order Vaucheriales; family Vaucheriaceae; genus Vaucheria; species Vaucheria bursata. The sequence goes on from JAULBW010066011.1 coordinate 69,235, forward strand.
CTCATGAAATTTATGTAAATATTTACTTTTTACAGCTATATTTGTATACTTTTTTGTTAGTCTCAATGCATATATGTCTAAATGTATACATACGTATTTATATGGTCATACACTTCTTGTATATTTTTGGTCTTCTCAAGTGCATACATGTATAAATACATACGTATATATATATTTTTGTATATCATAGGTTTTTCCAGCCTTATTTTGTGAACATTATATTTTTGAAATAGTTAATAAATGTATACATGTGCGTACATTTGTTTCTTCTTTTAATTCTGTTTTTTATGTGATTTTCAGTTTCTAGAAGGTACAAAAAAATATAATTGTATACCTACGTATATTTTTGTGTCCATGAAGTTTCTCAGACTTTATTTATATATTTGAAATTTTTCATGTATACGTTAACGTACACCTATGAAAATGTATACATATTATAATATAGCTATATGCTTATATTTCTGTTTTTCATGTCGATTTTTGTTTTCCCTAGTATACGTATGCATATTTTTGTGCGTTAGGTTTTTCAGACTGTGGGAAGGTGGCTCGCTTCTTTTGACCGCTCGACACGGCAGCATGCTGATTACAATAATCGATGTCATCGTATGCATTGGATTAATATATATGTGGAGAAAGTTTGAAAATTATATTGTAGAGTATGAACTACAAGGATCAGGAAATTCGGTTACAGCACATAGCTATACTGTTTTTGTTACTGGCCTTCCTGATGATACCACTGGTAATTTGAATACATTTATATATAGATACTGATGCATATATACGTATAATTATGCATTTTCAATAATTAGATTTTAATTTATTTTTTCCCTATATTGCAAATAATATTTATTATAACTATATATTTCAATTTCATATCATGTTGTTTCTTTAATGTAGATGAGGAAATTATTGAACATTTCAACAACTTGTACAGGTGAAAAAATATATATATGTATCCACATACATACTATCTTTTATATTTGTTTCTCTTGTTAGCCTATCCCTAATCTTCTTGCCCTACTCTACAAAATAAGGATAATTAACTCTAATGAAAAGGTTTCATTATTAATTATAAATTTTTTGAAATTTAGTTGAAATTTGGCTACACTGGTTTGAAACTGAACTGAAACTGATTGTAAATTTGTCAAAGCAGTGCTTTTCAAACATTCCATTATTTTAAATAGTTCGATTTAAATAAAATAGTATCAAATTCATATTAAAAAGTTATTGTAATTATAATTGATTCATAAATTTCTTTAATAAGTAAAATTTTACTTGAATTGTTATCTTTACTACCCAGAAGTAGGAAATACCTCTAGCCAATTCAGAAATTTGAAACCAAAATTTTCTTGGAAAAGTTTTTCATAAGGAGGGAATGTTAGTGAAGGGTCATATGAACAATCCATGCTGAAAATTTTTTTTCTAATTTTATTCAACTTCTCTGCATTTTTTCTTAATTTTATATATTTTCCTTGTCATTGATAGGCTGGATCATCCTGGTTGGAGTTACAAAGGCCGATGCGGTATTTTCGGCCGAAAAAAAGCTGACATGCCTGAAGATATAACCGACCACTTTAACCGATCGTGCGGACATAAGCTCAAGGCCGTTGATAATACTAGACAGTCAAGGTTTGATAGCCTCTGTAAGGGAACATGGCTGGCAGAATGCTGTGTTGTACACCCAGAAGGGGGGTTTATTTTAGCGGTACAACTAAAAAAAATCATTAGTGATATTTTTATAAAGTAATGCATATAAACATAAAACAGAATACATTGAATAGATAGATTTTTTCAGGACTACCAAATTAACTTGCTGCATTTCAAATTTTTATACCTGAACATTTGAAACTGTATGTCTTGCATACTATTAAAGTAAAAATTTTCTATAAGAAACTTTGCTACATTTAAAGGTCAGTTGTTACATCCAAAATTCAGTTGTTACATCCAAAACTCTGATGCTAGCACCTTATTTTCAAATCTATTTATCATATTGCATTTAATAAAAGTTGAAAAATATTAAAATATGTATGTCTAGAAATTTTCAAGTTAAAACCAAAAATTTATTTTTCAACAAGATATCATTTTTTCTGTGAAAGTGAACTCACTAAACAAATAACGTGTTAACAGGCAAAAAGCATTCAAGATGTTAGCAAAAAAATGTTAGAACAACGAGCGGTTATAAAAATGTACAGTCCTAATACTGATTATGAGAAAGGACCAAACCTGAAAAAAGTGGCAAAAGCCGAGAAAAAATTGTCGGAGTTGGAGAAAAAATTAAAACGATGTGCTCAGAGACTGGACGAAAATGCGGGGGCATCTAAGCTTGAACAATTTTCTTGGAAATGTAATTCTGCATTCATTATATTTAATCACGAAGAGAGCTATAGAAGGTGTTTGAGAGACTACAGTTCATATACAGGGTACGTATGCATGTATGAAATGTATCAATGTATGCATGTTTGCATCTTTGAAAAGTCTCTGAACTGGTATGAAAGGTCATCAAAAATTCATTTTTTCAAATTTTTACTTTATGATTTACGTGTTATCAAATAACCAGTGAAAAATTGTTCGTTTCGATAGGTACAACTTACTGATGCAAGTATCCTTTAGTAAATTTCTATGTAATTTAAAACTACTGCGTGTTTCCTCATTATTTATTATGAATGTGCAATTAACTTTGAATAGAGCACATGTATTGAGGTTTGAATTCAACTCAGTATGCCAGAAATTTGTCATTTTCAAAGATCTTAAGCTACGTATGTTCCAATATGGCTTTTTTTTCATTTCTTAAAATTAAAAAATTTTCTTAAGTTTGTAGGTTTCATTCAAAGTAATAGCCATCTAATATTGAAAGTACTCTATGGGATACACTCCCTATCTCACTAAAACTACTTTACAGAACAGACTCCTTATATGACTACTTCATGTTCTGAATTTTAGTCTATTTTATCAAATATAAATGATGGGACTATTTAATGTGTCACAGTAATACCCAAAGATTTTGATACTCTAATTTTTTAGTTCCACACGTCGACGATACGAACCTGAGCCACTACTATTTCAAGGGAAATTTCCACTATGTGTCACTAAAGCACCAAGTCCTGGTAATATCATATGGGAAAATATGGAGGTGTCCACCGCAAAGCGCTTACGAAAAATGGCAATGACAGGAATTTTAACTATGATTTTAATCATGGTAACCTTTTTTATAATAGCCTGGGCAACTCGATCAAAGACTCTGTATCAGTCGAATGTAGTCGAGGTTTCAGTTTGTTCTGCCGATATACCAATGTCTTTCGGTTTAGCTGATCAAACTGGTTTTGATGATGTATACGTGTCATATACGGCAGATGAGTTGATGGATCAATATGGCTATAGGTATCTATGTGTACTACGTACAATTTTTCAGAATAATTTTGATATAATTACTAATCTATGCATATATATATATATATATATATATATATATGTATAAATATGTAAAATGATACTTATATAAATGAATTTGTAAACACATAGACACATCCTCGTTGATGCATGCATGTTTATATGCAAACATGTATATTAGCGTATATGCATGTATACATAAATTATTTTTGTATGTGCCATACATGCCTAGCGTATCGGCTCATAATACAATTATGGCAGAAACTTTATTTTTCATAAAAACAATTCTTTTACATCAAATTCTTTATTTCTAATTTCATACATAGTAACGTTTGTATGAATGTATCAGTATGCATGAATGTGTCAGTATGAATGTGTCAGTACGAATGTGTCAGTATGAATGTGTCAGTACGAATGTGTCAGTACAAATGTGTCAGTATGAATGTGTCAGTACGAATGTGTCAGCATGAATGTATCAGTACGAATGTATCAGTACAAATGTGTCAGTATGAATGTGTCAGTATGAATGCATGTATCAGTATGTATGTATGTACTTGAAGTTCCTCAAATTTATTTTTTTGTTACTTCGTTCATAAAAAACTCGTTCTAAAAAGTTTATATTTTTTATTTCAGTGGATGCTCAGTAGGAGGCACATATATTGGACTTTCTGATTCCTTAAAAGACACAACTGAAACTGATGCATGCCTTCAACCTTGCTTGTATCCCTCCGATTCAGCATATTCAACGGATAACGTTTGTTCTTATGGACAGTATAGCCAAAAAGATATTGCCTCATGCTACTGTCAACAAGAAATGCTAAAGCGTATTGATGAACTTGGAATTTTCAGGGGTGCATACAATGCAATTTCAGAACTTGGCGATATCTGCTATGAAATGAACTAGTAAGATTTATATTCTTTTTACTCAACTACTTTACCTTTTTTAACCTCTCTGAAACTATTCTGAATTTATAAATACTCGTCAATACGTAAATCCAATATCAGCTGAAATGTGTTAGACATATTGCACAATAATGTCACAAGAAGGTCATGATACATGCAAATAGTACTACATATTATCCAACTAAATTGTTTGAATTCAAATTTTTTATTCAGAATTTTCTAATCGGAAAATGATTTAGCATATTTCTATGTTTTGTGAATGTTCGTAAAGAATGGCAGAGCTGCTGAGTTGAAGAGTCAAGAAAGAACTATTAGGACAATTTTGAGGCATCTTTTATATTTACATGAAAATACACATAGGCAAAGATGAAAACATACAGACAAATACCATAAAATTACTTTCTATATCAGTTTTAATTTATATAAAAATGAGCTTCAACTTAGTTCTATATCTGACTTCCAGTATCTTCAAATTCCATAAAGCTTTAATATATATGCCAACCAATAATGTTAACTTTTAAAAAATCAAAAAAGTGCCATAGGGCATACATCCTCTATCTTTCATTATGTACTTTAGAGATTTAACTCCGAATATGAATACTTCAATATTGCCAATATCTACCTACATGCATCATGTTACAACAGAATATAACTGTCCTTTCAAATTTTCTACAGTTAGTGACATATATTTCTTTAAAACCCTTCTCTTTTTAGCAATCTCTTCTACACTAGCCTGAGAACTTCTCAAAATATATAACTGAAATTTAAGCAGTGGTCTATAAGTTTTTAAGTTAATTCAGGTTTGCTAGCTGCTGTATACGACTGCTAGCTAGTAATGTAAAGTTTACTTATATATTAGCAGTTGGCAGTGCACTGAGAAGCAGAAACAGCATAAAAAGAAGATAGAAAAGTCAGAGTGATATTACACTTTGAAGCATCAATTTTACTTCAACATGAAATTGTTCTAAAAGCTATTCTGTAACAGCAATTTTTTTCAAATACCTAATATACTATACTAGTCGGCATTGGTAGACACAAATACAACTAGGCATGACTAGCAATTTTTCAGCATGGCTAATCTAGTACTAAGAATAATATACTAGTTATTTACATTCTTCATGTTTGTATATATGATAATAATCTGCAAAATGAACTGTCAATTAAACTGTCAATTGAACTATGGAATTGAATCAGTCCAGCAGTACATGTGTGCCAAGTTGAAATAGAGCTTGTTTCTGAAAGTTCTGTACTAGTACTATTACTATCTATCCATCTAGTTCTGTCTTTTTGTACTTTCATTTTGATCGTCACATAAGCTTTAAAAATTGATAATTATGTAACCACATCATTAGCACCCCAAAATTTTTAGGCTTCATTTTTCCATCAAATTTTTTTTCAATATTACTTTTGCTAATGTGTTCTTGAATTTAATATATAATAAGCCTCATGTAATGAATTTATTCTTGACAAATTAAAATTTTTAACTAGTGCACAAAAAAGTTATTTTGGGTCTTCAGATTTTTCAGTATAAGAAATTTTGACTTAATTGTAAATTAATGTAATAGTTTTTTTTTACAGATTTGCCATTACTGAAGTTTTTCTACTCTGATTCAATAATAATACACTTTATTAAAGTACAAGCTAAATATCAAAAGCTCACTTTTAAATACATTTTTCATTCAACAGTAAGTTCATCAAAGGGGAGTTGCTACTGGTTGTTGCTTCTGTTGTTGTGGTGGTGGTTAACATCTTGTTAAAGATTATGTTAACAAAAGTGGTGCCTTACGAACTTCATCGAAGTGTTACAGCTGAAGCTTTAAGCTTAGCTCAAAAGACCTCACTGGCTTTGTTTACCAACACCTTGCTTGTGACGCTACTCGTCAATGCATATATTCCAAGCGACAATGAACTGTACGGGAATAGAGACGGGGCAAAGGATTTTGATTACCAAGTACGTACATATGCATGTATTTATTAGTGTACACGTACGTAGAGCGCATAATGTATACATTTATGTGCACATTCCGCAGTGGTATTCTACAGCTGGGGCAGCAGTGGGTCTTACGATGACAATCAACATTTTTTCATCTCACGGAGATATGCTTGCAATTTTTTTAGTGCTTGCTCCACTAAAACGAAAATTCACAGTGTTTCACAGCCAGCTACACATGAACAAAGTTTTTCAAGGTCCTCAATTTAACTTGGCAACGCGGTTGCCTTTTGCACTTGCATTTATGGCTGTATGTATGATCGTGAGTCCTGCCTTACCAATTCTCTACTTTTTAACGTTTATGGGAATTTTGATTATGCTGCTCCTAGACAAGTAAGTTCTCTTATGTTAAAAATACAATGATACATTTATACTCATTTGTCATAAATTGTCAATAATGCCAATAGAAATCCTGTTTTTTCTCTACTGAAAACTGTGTAGTGTTATGTTAATCTTAAATTGTGTTATGTTAACCTTAAAATATGTTTTGTTAACCTTAAATTGCGTTATGTCAGTCCTAAAATTGTGTTATGTTAACCTTAAATTGTACCATGTTAACACATGTATTAGGGAGGCAAAAGTACCAATAACACCTTCAAAAAATTATAGAGGGAAATAATTGTGCTGGCCTCAAATTTCATTTCAATAATTCTATTAAAAAAGGTGGAAATCATAGATAAAATAATGTTAACAGAGCTGCAAATAAAAATTAACATAACTTTGTGTTAATAACACAGATTTATTTTAAAACCGACATGAGTATAAATACAAAATATGAAAATGAGTGTAAACTATATAGTATGCTAGATATTGATGGCAACTAGTTTGCACACTAGGTAGTATACTGACTAAATTCATACATGATTATAAAGATATCTTTAAACAGATAAAATATACTTATTAAAGTTCACATTTAGCAAATTTATTCAGCAATTTTTCATTTATAAGAAATTCTAATTTAACAAATATTTGCTTACAAGGAACAAACAAAAAGTTATATAATGCAAAGTTCAGCTTAAGATTTTATCAGCACAATGAAATTTTGTATGCAACAAATTTGAAATAAATCAAATTCTGAATATGTATAACTAATATGTTTATATGTACTTCCTGCAGTAGTAGTTTTGTTTTATTTCAAAATGTTCTATAAATTTAGAATCATTTAATATTAGTAAAAGAATAATTTTTCCTATTTCATGTTGAGAGCTTTCAAAAACTTCAAAAGTTCAGAATTTGTCAAGTTACACGGTAATTTTTGGATATAACAAATAACTGATTTGCTATGCCTGAAATTCAAAAACTGAATTTTGCATAGCATGACATTTTCGTTTAATTATTTTCAGTGAAAATTTGTAAAAACAGAATTTTTTTAACTGAAGTTAAGTGGAGCACAGAGTTTAACCAAGTAAAACAGTTATATTTTTATCTTTTTTGTATCTTCAGTGACCAGACCACAATCAAATAGTAAAATAATCCACAGTATTGTTATATTTTTGCATATAAATTAAAATTTAGTAATGAATCTCATAGAAAACCAGAGAAATGCACCAGACATATTTATATTATTTTAATTTTACATCAAATAGTTGAAATGAAAATAACCATATATAAACTGAAAAACATTAAATTTTAAATCATAAATCAAATGGTATTATAAAATTTATGCATAAAATGATGCAATGTAACTTTATCCGGTACTAAATTTTTAAAGACAGTAGTATAAAGAATTATATTTCCACAAATTACTAAAGTTAATTTTTTCTCTAGTTTTTCCTTGTAAAATGGCTAAAAGATAATTTATTTTGGTTGTGGATTTATGGCATTGTAGTTTAATAAACTACACTAAAAAATATAATTTTTTGGTTTTAAACATGAGATTTGAATGATTTAAACGCTTGTTCACACACTAATTAACTCAAAAAAAAACTGCTTAAACTTTAAGCTATAAATGCAAATAGCTAAATTTATAAATACTGATGTGATTTTTTTTCTATAAAAAAAATATTGCGCTAATGCCAGAGAAAAAAGGATTTCTGACAACAAATTAGTATTAACTGAAAATGTTGACATCCATAATCATATTGGCAAGTCATCAAATTCAATTTGAATTTTGAATAACATTTCTTTTCTGTTCACAGTTCAGCTTCTGCAGCTCAGTTTACAGTTCAATGCTCAATATACTCGTGAATTATTTACATATAGAGAGCATAGACTATAAAAATCCTAAAATACCTTGTACTACTGCAAAAAATATATGCTTGTTTTGACTTTAAACAATGCATCTAAATGGCTCAATTAAATATCAACAAGTACAGAATTTGGTCAAATTAGGATCCTACTCGGACCTGTTCGAGACCCCCCAGAATTACTCCAGCTCCCAAAATTATCATAATTACTAATGCTAGAAAAAATGCAGTATATTGTAGATACTTGCGTTGAAATTTATACTCTAGACAAAATTATAATAATCTATATTTAGAGCTAATTCATATTTTATAAGTGAATTTATTTTTATGATATATTTCAATTTTTCTGTAGATACATGTTGCTGAGATTCTACAACAAACCTCCTCAGTACGATCATACCTTAGCGCAATGGGCAAATAGCTTCATGCCTCTATTACTAATTCTACATTGTATTTTCGCTATATATATCTATGGGAATTCTACGGTATTTGAAAGGTTCGGAATTTAGTAGTTTCTGTGAATTCAGTACATACTGATGCATATATGTTTTTTTTGTAAAGCATAATTTCTTGAACTTTGACTTTTTTCTTACAGTGGATTTGTGTTCACCTTTCTACTAAAAAATGACGCCGAATTTACAACGTTCCTAGAGAGTCTTAGAGCGCACGACATACTGGGCTTTTTCGAAAGAATTTTGAGGACAAATTGCTTTCCATTTTTTGTAATTCTCGTTTTTTCGGTTATTTTTTCGGCCTTTAATTTGACCTTTGGCGAGCTTGCTAGAATAATAAAGAGATCGTGCATGTGCTGTGGAAGTCAAGATACTTTAATTCTACAAAAAAAAACGTTCAAACCACCATATACCTGTCCATACAAGTGAGTATGCATGCATGTAAATACGCATATGTTTACTTGCACCAGTATGATATATCATTTATATGCATCTTAATGGATGGATAAGTGGATGCATGTTCGTTTCTTTTATCTATTAGCATGAATTCATTCATATTAATGTGTTCATATAATTTTCATATTACTTATTCATGTCAAATATACTTATAATGCAAGCATTAGATGCACCCATATATATTTGCATGACAATTTCATCTTAACAATGTATTTATAGACATATATTTCATATTTTAAAAATTTGGTTTCATTTCATGGCATATTTAATTCTTTTCTTTTCCAGGCGATACATTTTTTCGGGCAATGAAATTCCAGATTTCCTTAATGAAATGTTGCAGTCCAACCAAGGATGGCAACTCAAGAAGGATAGTGATGGATGCTCTGTTCTGATTCGTCGACACACTAGAGGTGAAAGGGCAGGAAAGGTAAAATACAGTTTTTTGAAGGGAGTTAATAAATCAACTTACAAATGGTTACCCATGAATTTCTTTATAAGCTATTACGAAAACGTTACATTGCTAAAATCTGTTTACTAGCAGTTGGTAGTGCTCTAAAAGGTAGATCATATAGAAGAGATAGGAAAAGCCAGAGTGATATCACAGATATAAAGATCAATTATACTTCAACATGAAATTGTCCTGGAACATATTCTGTAACTGCATATTCAAATTACATCTAGTATACTGCATAGCATACTATACTAGTCAGCTTTATATAAACTAGTATATTAATAGAGTAGGAGTACCTATGAATGGTACAGTATTTTGATTGGTGAATTTAAATTTGAAATTTTTTTGTAATATTTCCTAAAAATTTATTGTAACTTTTGGTACGCATAGATTATGCTGACTTGGGAAGTAATTAAAGATTCGGGAATTCATACGTACCATATGGAGGATAACCCTGATTATGCTTACATTATTTATACAAAGTGAGTAAATAACTACTGCTCCTAACTTATTTTTGAAATAATTTTATTTGAAAAATTTAATTCAAAATTGCGTTTATATAATTTTTAGAAATTTCATATAAATATATGCAAAAAATATGAAGAATAACCTAATAAGGCATATATGTATGATCTATACAATAACTTACAGCTGATATTAACAAGTTATTAACATTTCTTTGCAACATTTATTTGAAGTAAACTTAATCTCGAGTATTTTCTATATAAATATACTAAGGAAATGGATTTGATTTTTTCATGTTAAAAACAAAGCATTCGCCCTCCAGAATTTTTAAATTTTGAGCTGAAAAGTCATCAAAAGGTCTATTTGTCCTTTCAAATCCTTTTCTCATTAGTGACAATTTATTGTTCTTAAAATCCTTCATTTTAGTTAGTACATTGAATAAAGTAAAAAAGTTAATAATTTGTAAAACCACCTATTTCAAGCTAAAAAATCTTCAAAATATAGGTTTGCACTATCAGATCGTTTCATTAGACCTACAGTTCCTTCGAATATAACATGCTGTCTTCTACTGAATTTTTATTTTTAACATGATTTTGAATGTAATAAACTTTGGATATAACGAGTGAAATTGGTGGTCCCAAATTTTGTGATATCATAGTTATGCTAAATATATTGATTGTAAAATTCAAATTTTAACGTTTTATGTAGGAATCAAATCACTCAAGAACTCGGAATAACAACTCCCAAGTCTCCAGGCGGGAAATTATGGAACGAAAGAGGATATGAAAAATTTCTTTTGAAGCAAAGCAGCAGTAAAGGAACAGAAATATTGACTCCTCAACCAGTAAATATGACTCGTCAAAGTCCAAGTTTTTTCAAGATTGAACGTCAGAGAGCAGGATCGGACGAGGGAAGCGAATCAGATTCATCAGAAAATAATTCTAGAAATTTAAGTAGTAGGAAGTATTTGACTGTGTAAATAATAACTTTAAGAGTATGCATGTTATCACTTAGATGATGTAATGAAATTTTGATAAAAAAATAGATCTTTTTTGTGCTGTAAAGCAATATATATATATATTATTTGTGTACAATTTTATTGGCCAAAATCAAGAGTAGAGCGTAATCTTAGGATACAACAAAACGAGCAGGTCCACTACATTGTTTGCTATGTCCAATAATCTAAAGCTAAATTTAGACATGCTACTACTTTTCATTTATTCATGATGAGTGAAAATTTGTCAAATATAAATCCGTTATTTCTGAAGTTTTTATAAAAATCAAAATATTCATATGACGAGTGAATTCTGTAAAGTGCTTAAAAAGACTGATTGGCTAACGCATGTTGAAGTACTAATCAATTTTGCCTTTTTGAATTGTACACTCTTAAAGTGGCATCCAATTCTGATCAACCACTGCATGTAAATTTTTCTCAAAATTCATACCAAGGCAGATACAAATTGCAAGAAATGCATCCTCCGGTTAGCTCCACTTTTACTGGTTCAATTTTAAGTGTTTAATTTGAAGCTGACTAGGATGCTATACTATCTAGTATACTAGATAGTACTGTAAATGCAGTTAAATAGTATGTTTTAGAACATTAGTTCTCTTGCAATTTTAACTTTGCAGTAAATTTTTTGAAAAATTAGAATCTTTTTTCTCTACTAAAATTTCTGTTTAGTTACTTCTAGACTATGACTCTTTCCTTAATTACACTATTAAAACATAATGGTCTAAAAAATTTAAATAAAGATGTGTATAATTGAATTTAGCCTTTAAAAGTTAAAAAACATAAATTACTAATAAAAAAGTTAAATAATGCCAGTATAATGTTTTACCAAAACTATTCTTTTAAATCATCCAGAATTGACTTTAGAAATAGCTCAAATTCTGTTTGCTTCACAAGAAAAGTCTTAAAAGGAAGCTTCAGTCCACTTCAAATAAGTATAACATTGACAGGTTGTAAAATTTTACCAGAAAAATTGATGTAAAGAAAAATTTTAAGATTTTTTCTCAAAAATGAATAATACTGTACAGAAATAAATAATGTTCTTTGTAATGTAAATGTTGACTCACATTGCATTGCATGAATAGCAAAATATCACCCCTAAATATGCAGTTTTAACCAATTTTCCATGAACCTGAAAAAGTTTAGCTATTAATATCTGCAAACTTTTCAATTTGTTTGGTATTACATGCTACTCCTAAAAATCTTTCATTCAATAAACGATTTGTTTGCTCTTGCCTCAAACAAAATATTATTGATAAGGCTCAACAGGAAGTTTCAGAATAGCATCATTTGAATTTACAGATAGTGATTGGCCGTGTAAAAACATTTTTTGCTTTTCAGTAATTCCTGTTGCAATATGTATACATAATATTAGGAAATAAGGTGCTGTTGTTGTTAAAGCTTTGAGCAATATTAAGTTTGATGTTCTATTTAATATTGTAGTAACCACTTGCAGGAACTAGACTACACTTTAATGGGTAATACCACAGTGTAAGAAAGATAATTGTATTTTTTTAATATCAATAGTGTGCTAAAGAATACAGAAGTTTGGTAAGATAAGAGCAGTAAGCAAAATGTTGAATTTTCAGCATCTTTTTGTCTTGTCAGAATTCTTTAGCATTTCATATAAGATATCTATGCTGTCCCTGGAAATAAGTCTTAAATAAATGGTCATAGATGTTCATTGAAAAAGACACCAAAACTATTCATATAATCTGGCAGAATTTTTCGTTCATGATTTAATTTGAAGGGTCAAGGAGGTAGAAAAGCTTTTTCATTTCAAGTACTCTCTTCAGCCTTATTTTCCATTTGTGAAACAATAATCTTGGATCATTGTAAAAAACCTTTTGCAAACATCTTGTCACAAAAAAAAACAATTAGGGGATAGTGGAAAAACTGTTGCAATAAACTCTTAGGGTGAGAAAGGTCTATTAGATAAGGGAAAGATTAGACTTCGTTGAAAAAAAGGATGGAATATGTCAGTGAAATCTTGCCAACATGAGGCCTTCTATTTCGCCTGTGGAAAAAATATGGCGAAAGATGATGCGTGTCGACAGTTTCGGAAGGAAATTATTCCTAATATGTAATCGGGCGAGAGGATTCGACAGAGTCCCTTTCAAAATTGTTTGATCCAAGCTGTCAGTTGAAAGTCTCATATATAAAAGATAAATTTCGCCGAGACCAATTAGAATGCTTTTAGAATTATTCCACTCTTTTGACAAATCAAATTACTTAATTTTAGACATAATTCGGAATAAATAAAGATTATGTGCAATAATTTAAGACGAAAGGTTATTCTTGAGATACTTTATGCCGATGTAATGTTTTATCCGAGATACAATTTTGGGGGTACATGACCGTTTTCAAGTATTATAGATTAGATGATGAGCTTCAGTAATGGGCCACATTACTGAAGCTTAAAAACCTTAGAAATTCTTTCTTTATGACAGGCCACGTCAAGGTGTGCAGTGCCGATGCTACGTCAGTGCGTCAGTTCATCTGAGCGCAAGAAAATATTCACTATATCTATTTAGCCAGTTTCAGTTCAAGTTGATTTATCTGATAGTAATTCATTCATCAATTTATAAAATTTTAGCACGGTGAGTCTATCGATACTGCCAGCGTAGAATTTTTCTATTGCTCGTGTCATAGTGACCTGTATTGATATATTTGATTGAATATTTTGTTTGAATCCTGCTTTTAGTGATACTTGAATTATGTGGCCGCGTATCACTGTATATTCGACTTACCGAGTCAGAAAAATACATTACGAATGCATCGCACTTTTAAATTCATTTCTTTTCTTCTTTCTCGATACTATGTGTTGGCTTTACATAAATATTCACTCTGTCTCCCCCAGGTATAATGCTCAACGAAGTACTAGCAATTGCTTTCGGCTTAGCTTTCATAATCTCGTTCGCGTTCACGTGCTATAGCTGCTTTAGTGCAAAACGAAAGATCAATTTTCAAAGGACTATACAAGAGCCAGAACCGTGTATATCAAACGAAATAGCAACATTCTATGCCATACCACTTCAGCAACCAAAGCAATTTCGTCGTCTTTCAACGAAAAATTTACGCAGAGTAAGGTCGCAGCCATCAGTGGCTGTAGGTCCAGCCTATCTTTACGATATAGAAAATGTTGCGGAGTCTTCAGTTCTTTCGATTCGTTCTGTTTCCGGAAGGTTTGATGAAGGTAATGGTCTGAAAAGCCCTATGTTGTATTGGTTTATGAAGATTGTCTCTCTAGTTTGCATTTCATTTTATATTAGAAATGCGCTTAATCAATGCTTATATAAGTCTAAAGGTGAATATAAAGTACCCATAAAAATCAATGAAAGGGCTATACTTCTCGTCATTCTTACACAGAAAGTAAAAAGGACCAGATTCTGTATCTATTCGTCCAAATTGAGTTTTTTACTGATATGCTTGATATAATTTAATCGCAGTTACGAGCATTTTATAACTTTAATACTAAATAATTTCAAGTTTCTATTTCACTTGTATTTAAGTGATACTAGAGAATTTAGCTGCAATTTTTTTACTTTTTAGAAGACAATTGATTTTAATATTATTGAAAAAAATTTACAATTTTTGGTATTTTTTACTTCCATTATAACAGATATAACAGATTGATTTTACTTTGCTGACTCTAGTTGACAACTTTTTAACATTTTTTACCTTTATTTTTGTAAAGCTGAGATTGATTCAGATGTAGAAGGAAAATTTGACGAAGCGCTTCCTAGGGCTAGGGCAGTGTCAATTTGTTAATGCATTTTTCGCCATGAGCATAAACTCCCTACGATGTTGCCCAGCAAAAGAGTCGGCAATGGTATGGACAACGGATGGTTGGTACCTGTAGCCTTGAAACTGAATTTCAGCGAAAATCGCACACATCTAGGGTTCAACTGCATTTTTACTGGGTGAAATCCCATGATTTGATATGTTTCTGGGTATCGTGATAATAATTATTTTGTAGTATTTCTCTTGCCTTTTTTGTTTTTTGTACTTTAAAGCTAATCAATCGTCCAAATTAATGATAATTTCTTTTCAGATATTGTAAACCATAGTTAGCTATATTTCTATATATTGATTTTGACTGGAAGGTATGCCATCTAGTAGACTAGCAAATATTTGAGCATGCACTTACTATGCTTTGAAATTTAAAATTTACAAAACATGTACCAGCTACAATAATATAATTTTTTTGGGACAATTTTTTATAGTTTGATTTGAAGGAAAAACTGAACTAGTCTAATTTAAAGACATATTTTACCACACTGAACGGTAAATGCTTTGGTTGCATAAGATGTGACAAAAATATGAGCCTACTCAGCAATAAGGTAAATGCGTATTTTACGTTCTTGACTCAATAATACTAACATAAAACTAAATTTGTCCCTGCATTAGACATAATGTTTTAAAGCATTTTCTAATCAGCAAGTAAAATTTACATGTAACCTAGTAAATTGACATTTCTGTTGTGCACCCCTTATTTTGATTAATTTGCTTACAGTCTTGATTCATGAGTAAAATCAACTACAAACTAATTCTTGTAGCACTTAACATAAAATAGTGCAAAAAAATATGCTCATAAACATTGCCACAGAGTAAAATATATTCCAAGTTTCATTCTGAAAGATGCAGTAAATGGCCATCTATATGAATACCTTGATGTATAGGAAATGATCAAAATTAAATCAGCTAGGTAATACCTTCACAATTTTTAGCATAAATCTGTGCTGATTGTTAAACAAGTACAGGTTATATTAAAATCTAGTCATGAAGCATTGACTAAAGGCTATACTCATTACTTCTAATCATAAAAATGCATAAAATTATTGCTTATTCATCACATATTTAACATGAAATCAATACATGCTTGCTTAAGCTGATGTATTGTTAATAGTTCTAAAAATACCACTTGTTTCTGTAATGTTAAAACCCCTTGGCTCTTTACCTTTCATGAAATACCAGAATATAGTGGATATGCTTGAGGTCATCAATTTTCTTTGGTTAGTACTCACGCTGGATGAATTGCAACAGCAAAAATCTTTCGATCAAACTACCAGTATAACAGCGTCTATCAATAGTTTACCCTAACTTTTTCTTCTAGAGCTTGTAATTTCTTTTTTTAGTTTATAAGGAAACTTGAAGTTAAGAGAGACAAAAATGACAGACAAGTTACGTATGCTTGAATCAAAGTGGATATTGTCTGAAAATGTTCTTACCACCAGTTTTATCATTTTGACATTAATCGTCTAAAGCAACCCTTGTTATTGACCATCTAATACAATTTCAGTCCTCGTTGCCAATCAATTTTAAAGTGTTGCGATGTCTTCTGAAGGACCGGAAGGCTGTCATACAATGCTAAATGATCGTTATACATTCACGAGAGTTCCAGAATGTTCATAATAATTTAATGTGCACGACTATTCATTTGCCAATCAAATCTTGTATATAAA
The DNA here is from genome assembly GCA_032358265.1 of Vaucheria bursata. Lineage (NCBI taxonomy): Eukaryota > Xanthophyceae > Vaucheriales > Vaucheriaceae > Vaucheria > Vaucheria bursata. The sequence continues at coordinate 85,999 of JAULBW010066011.1, forward strand.
CTTGGTTTAAAACATCAATTTATCCTTGCACAGAGATTTACATTGGTATGTCTTGCCAAAATTCCTACAAATGCTTATGAATGAGTCATATATGGATGATGTGATCTTTGACATAGTAACAAAATTACAACAATTCAAAGATCAGTTTAACTGATTCCTACAAAGTTCAAGCTACTTTTGTCGGTTTAAGTAGCGTTGTCCGGACTACTTCCTCATTGAACATATATTCTATTAAGTTGAGTCAGCTCGTTATATTACATTCCATTGATTTCTGATAGAGTCAATTCAGAATTATGGAATGCTATCGAAATGTAGCATTAGGATTTTGCCTCTACAAAGCATAGCCTTAAAAAAGAGAAAGCGGGGGTAAATCAGTCAAACTCGAAGGTAAGAATATGTCTACGTTTGCAGGGGTTAATGACGTGGCAGTATGGACTATCTCATATCAAATGCACAAATATAAGTCAACATGAGACATCACAAGGAGGTCAGATAAATGTGAAGCTGAAGCGCTAATGGTTTATAGTCGAAAAGTGAGAGACTTTCAGATTCTGTACCCTTTCATTACTAGTAGGAGGAAAATAAGGCATATTTCGATTGTTACCTTTCAGTTTATTGCGAACACTATCAAATAAACATAAAGGAACATGACGTCATAATGATTTTTCCAAAGTATATTTTCACTTAGGAAATGACGCCGTTCAACTATTACAATTTTCCAGATTTCCCTATCAATTTGAATTAAAGTACTAATGACAAAAGTATGAAAATAATTGTTCAAAAAACAAATCCTCTTACGAATGTACTCAAAAATGTAATACTGCTTTAAGGGTACCTCTCTTTCCAGCTGCTTTAACAGAGTCCCAAACACATAAATTGTGCATCATAGATTCAGCTACCGATGAATGCATAAAAATTTCAAACTGTAATAACGAAAACATATTTAGGTAATTGTGACTTAAAATTGAAAATACATGCACTGTGTAAACTTCGGATACAACGAACATATCGACTTACTTTGCTATATCCAGAATCTGAAGCTGAACTACTTGGAGCGATTTGATTTTTCATTTATTCGTTTTAAGTGAAAATTTGGATATGAAATTCATTATATGTGAAGTTTACTCTATGTACAAGATTCCTTATTGAGCCAAACTTTTTAGATGAGTCCATCTTTGAAACTTGAAAATAACAGTTAATCGAACTCTTAAGCAATTATTAGTTAGTATATTTACCGAATTTCGCCTCTAATCTTCACCAAAAATCAACTTCATTCCGCAAAATTGATACATATTTCATTTCTGATTCACCAAACCAAAGTTCAGAATTTCAAGTCAAAATAAAGTGTACAACATATATTTTCAACAGTAAAATGGATCGACTAAGCATAAACTGGAGAAATGATTAAAAAAAGAGTATTAAGCATTTTTTAGCTAATTTTCACTTAGTATTATGATATTTAATATTTTCCTATTCAAAAGCATTATTGTATCGTTGAAATATTTTTTATGATCTAAATTTCATTTTTATTACTTAAGTGCATAAAAACAAGTTCTTTCACCTCCTGTTTGTGCCAATATATAATATGCTTAATGGAAGTTATTAAAAGCTGGACAGGTATATTTGAAGTACTATATGTACCTGGTAGGTTGAATCTTGTCCTTTCCTAATCTGGTCAAGTAATATGCTGGATCCACCTGGATGGAAGTCAAGGAACGAGCCAACATCATAAATATTTCCACGAATCATTATGTACATCAAGTTTTTCACTCGTGATTCATGAAGTAAATCAAAGGGTCTGTGGTATAGTTCGCAGAAAAACGAAATCCTCCAACTACCAGTCCAACGACATAATTGGGCCCTACTGGGACTACTGTGAGGCGAGCCGAACACTGCGAGATAGCGAGAACACCAGTACGAATCCTGACGGGCCAGATTGACAAGATATGTACACGTCTGTTCGACAAGTGTGAGGTCAAATGGATTAAGAAAACTTATCGTATGAAGTGTCACTGATTGGGGCAAATCACATAGATTAATAGAACTCATTCCATCACTTGGCACCAAATGCCGTTTTTTCGAACAGTGCGTGAAGAAATGATAAGAACGACTGAAAATATTCTGAAGATAAAGAGATACGCGACTGCTGCTTCTATGAAATGTTGGATGACCAAATGTTCGATTTGTTGCTGTGGACAAGACTATGCAGAGACATAACCAATATAGCCAGAGAAAAGGATTTGGCTCGCTACTTTCATTGACAATATTCATAGAAGAGGTAGAAAACACATTATGTCATTGCATAATTAATTTTTTGTTCTCATTGCGCAATTTTGCAAGAAAGTGAGTATGTTTAGGAATAGAAAAACTTTAAGAACAATAAAAAAGCTCAATTTACAAGACTTTGAAGGGTCATGAAATGGCAAAGACGCACTGGTGCCTTTTATTTTCGTTTAAGTTCATTTTTCGAAATAGTTCCAAAAGTTCTTAGATCCAATCCTAACTTCTCATCCGAGTGAAAATGACTGTGGCAGATGTAGAACTGATTTTTGTTGATACATACGCCTTCCGCCCACGTTTCTAATGAGGCCATTGCTTCCATTTTCTCGCTGCCTTTCTATTACAAGAATTGGCTTCAGACCTCAGATGAACAGCGATGGTCATGGATCACGATTGAAAAGCTTTAACATTTTCTTTAGGAAGCTAGCAGGCTTAGCAATTGCACTTTTTCTCATCTACCTTTTGAAAATCATTATGGAAAAGAAATTATCACATGTCGAGTCAAATATATCAAATGCTGCTACCGTTGGAATGAAGGTAATCAAGAAGTAAAAAAACTCTAACATTCTTGTTCTTTAAGTATTTAATTGACATCCAATTTAAACTCATGTAAAATATAACTGTAAAATCATGTATTTCATATCACTATCTATAAAAGTAGTTAAGATTCCTTCTTACAATTACAAAGCCTTAAAAATATCATCAAAATTCAATTTTTGTAAATTTTATTCCGATTCAAATATTTTTTGTATTATTGAAGTTGAACTTCTTCTGCAGTAATTAAAAATTTTAATGCAAATTCTATACCTATGGTTCCCAAAAATACATCTTTTGGAATCAAATTATATACGTTCGATTTTGGTCCATTTAATATTTTGTATTGTTGAAATAAAGCTTTTTCGATGGCAATTAGAAATGGTTATATGGCGCTTTGTACAAAAGGACCGGGAACTCGATATTATTTTTATAATAAATTATTTAGTTCGATCGAGACAAATTTTCTGATGATAAATTTGTATTGTCACAAATGTAATCGAAACGAGTACAAGTAAAATCTTGTGGGTACAATGACTTAAATGCTCCAAAGTTCAATGATATTATATTTTCGGCAGCTTCAGAGCTCCTAGAATAGTTTCTTGGTACTTTATACAATTATGTATTTCGAATTTTCAATGCATTGAGGATCTTACTCGAAAAATGAAGTTTGCTTACCAATTGAGACACCAGTGAGCAGGACGAATATTAATACAAAAGAACCAAACCAAAATATATTAATATGCATATTATTATTATATAACTTTTTCTTGTTTTATACTATTTACAACACCTTTAAATTTATTCCTAAAGGTAATTCCCAAAGTAATTAATTTAGAGGGCTTTTTACTTTATATACATTAAATTTTGGATGTAACGAATCAGGCCGGACAACCAAATTTTTTCATTGAATCCGAGATTTTTATATCCTTATTGAAGATGAATTTGACACAAATGACTTTTCATTTTTCCTTAGAAGTAAAATTTGCCAAAAGGGAAGTCATTGTAACCGAAGCTTGTCGTACATGGGAACTTGAGCAGTTTCAATGCATTTCTACCAAATTTACAAATCGAAAAATTTTTTTTAGTAAATTTATGTGCAGCAATATTTTAGTCTAAGTGCATCTTTTTTATTACAGTAATTTTTTAACTCAGAGCCAAAAAATAGAAATAAATTTTTTTTACTTTTTGATTAAAAAAGAAATTAAATCGTTTTCAACCTTTTGTAACCTTCTCAAAGTAATTTTAAACTATGACCTTTCGACAAAATGAACTCTTTTAGACAATTTAGATGTCGACTCTGTCCCCGAAATCATGTCTCAGACAAAAAGTTATGATGAAAGAATAGTTTTTCTTGCACATTTCTATAACTATGACCTTTCGTACAGTACAGAATTCTGGGGTCAAAGTAGAAGAGCTATTATGGGCCTTGAAGTCATCAAAGTACATGTTTGCTTTTTGGTATCATCTACCATTAAAGATACATCTATGCTCTTGAATCGTTCTTTTTAGCCGCATGTCCATTGCGTTATATCCAAAGCTCATTGTACGTATATTTTTTACGCTCTCCTAAATTCAAATAACATATAAAGGTTTAATCAACAACTTCAATGATCATTGTAAAGTTCAAACTAGATGAAGATATGTTAAAATTTAAATATTGATATATTTTAGAGTACTTTTTAGAGGTTCATTTCATTCAAAATAGTATTGAATCACTGAAATTTCATTGTTGACGAGGAGTGCTTTCGTATTCAACTGGAGGTAATTTTCATATAAAATCACAAATGCAAGCTTGTTAAATTCAATTTAGGCAATTGAATTCGAGTCGAAGCAGCTTTAATAATTTAGGGCCAAAAGTGTTTAAATATTTTTGACTTATTTGGCTTTTCCCAGATGATTTCAAGCACACGAGCATGAGAAACATAGTGACTTAATTCGAGTTAAGGCAGTATTGATATGCAGGCCTAAATTTATCCATAGAATAATCCATTTTTAACTTGTTCACCTTTATCTGAAAGATATTATGCATAGAAGTTGAATGAACTGAACTGAATTCAACTGAACTGTACCTTGGATCTGTAGCTTGGTTAACCAATTTTCTGTTCTTTATTTAGCCTGATGTGCTGAGTCCAACGCGACGAATTGTCCTTGAACCTGGCGGTCCATATCCAATTGAATCGAGACAAACAAATTCTCGAATTTCATTCATAAAATCGTTACGGTCTTTAACCAGTAAGTGCCAGCTTTCTTCGAGATTTGGTACCGCTACTCTGAACAGGTGTGTTCATTAGCAGAGATAGTTCAAATATTATGCTGTAAGATATATAATCAATCGAATTCGAATATAAGAAATCTGCCTGTATCTACTATCGAATATATTCATTTTATCTATAATTAGTTTGCTGTAAATATACAATAGTTTAGAGCAAATTTTTTATTTCAGTTGCTAACTTTGTTAAGTTAAATATTTTGCTGTACAGCATATTCGATGCGCAGTGAATTTACAATATTATTATGAATTTATCGGGACTACCGAATTAATTCGTTATATCCGAAATTAGCTATACCTGAAAATGATGAAGCTGATCCTGGACACAATATAACTCAGTCCTTTATTTTGTTGAAGTAAAAATTCATCAATAGCCGATTCATTGTATCCGAATTTTACTCTAATATATTTCGGTACAAAAATATCGCATCAATTTTTTTCTTGAAGATTATTGGTATATGTGAAGCCATTCAATTTTTTAGGTATTACATTGACAAAAAAGACACCTGTAGGCTCTACTTTTGCACCTTATTTCATAAACTAAGTTATACAATTGTTTTTAAGTCTTTTACCTAGGTAAAGATAAATATTATTATTAATAGGAAAATTTAAAGGGGAAACCTTACATTAATAAAAGCTTACTGCATAAGCTTGTACTCAATATATTTAGTTTACTGATGTCAAACGTAGCTCTAGCCATATATTCTATGCGTGAATATTATGTCATGTTGATACTGACTAGTTGACTGGACACTATTGTATAGTCGCCTTTATTGAAGCAGAGCCAAAAAAATTGTTCTTAGAAAATTGTTCTGAAGAAATCTTAAGTTAAAGTCGTATTTTGCATGGTATGCAATTCATATTTCTCTCTTCTTCTTTTGTGCATCTTTTATACCCTTGAGATTCCTCAATAAGACACTCTAGCAATAACATTTAAGAAATCTGTACAGTTTGCGGAGACAGGTATATGAACTGATTCAGATACCACAGTTCAGTACATGCGATTCATTAAAAGTTTTTTTTTGTATGCCATAATGCTAATATCCCAATACGAGCGATATTAATTAATAGTGCAATTCGAATCAATAGATTAAAATAGTCGACCTCGATGTAAAATAGCATCCATGAAAGCTAGGAATTGTTATTGTAATACTTAGCTGCTGTAGTAGTCTACATTAATATAAACTAGTGTCTGATATTAAATTAGGCGCAATTAGTTATGTTTTCACAGGAATGTGCTTTTCAATTCTATGATCCATCATATGTGAAATTTTATCAACAGAACTATTAGCGAGCACAGCATCAATGATGAGGCTGGCATGGAGAAGCCTCTGGTAGCAGTTTCTTTACTTTCGAGCAATAGTACAGTAATTGACCCTATACTAAGAACATTTCTAGATCATGAATCGACAACTAGGAAATCAATTTCGATCGCAAATATAGCAATCAGCACGTGCTTCTCGAACTCGGAGCAGACTTCTGAAATTATGTCCGCGTTGAGTACATTGCATAGAAGTGAATTGACTACAGGTGTGAATCTGCATATATGCATTTCATTTTTTCAAATGTTCGCTCTATCTTTTCTTATCTGTTTTACCAATATATATCAACTGGCATTAAAGATAGGAGATTTTTAAAGGGCAGTGAAATTCGATGCATGTGCTATTATGACTTTTCTGCCCATTAAAAGTCCATTCTTGCTGAAAAGTCATATTTAAGAATAATATATGGAAGGTTAAAAATGTTCGGTGACTGTTAAAATATTTTAAGTACATATGCTACACTTTTATTAGGTATATTATTGGATGATATTTTAATATTCTGCGAATTTTCCGTGAATTTTCTATGCAATTTAGCAAATTTCTAAATGCTTTCCAGGTTGCATTCATCTCTGCTCTATTCCCCATATCACTGAAGCACCTTACACATGGATTATTGCTCCAGATTCTACCTTTTTAAACAATGTAACAATTCCTCGAATGATAAAACACTTGTCGTGTTCTGGTTCAAGCACAGATTCTCGAATTTCGGTCGGTGAAAAAGGCTCTCTGTGGGGCTCGAACCCAGGACCTCATGATAAGTTAGTTCGAGTTAGCGAGGCTTTAGGATCAGTATTAGTTTGCACGCATTACATTCGAACAGCTTGCGCATCGCTATACGACCACGGTTTCGATTTTAGTTTTGAATCGTATTCGGCCGAATCTCAACTTTTTCTTATCGGCTCGGCTTTGCGGTCATCGGCTCAAATTGATAGTTACGCCTTTTTTGGTTATCCGAATCCGCCGTTATTTGATAGCGATAATGAAATTAATAACGGATGCAGACCATTATCACTCGATAGATATCGTGTTGTTATTGCAATTCATAATATCGATGATATTGAAATTTTCCATGATTTGATAATCACGTTTGAAGCTAGTGAGATGTATGAACTGGTAATTGTTCTGTCTAGTGACATTGGAATTGAAAGATTGGATATATTAAGTAGACCTGCCTTATGTTATATTCATCATCTATGGAATGGAAATATGGAAACTGACAGGTAATTTTTATTGAACTCTGATGAAACATTTAGGGATGGAAAGTTTCACTAAATTTGGGCATATTTATGAGAGAGAAAATTTTCAGCTCTTTTCAGGAATAAATTTACATGCATATGCATCGTGGTATAAATTTCATGTTGTATTGTTTGGGGTTAGAGAGAAGTATATTCATATATTTGCCTAAAAATATATATGCCATAATTCTGCAGTATATCATGTAAGCATACAAGAGCTACGAGAGAACACAATAAAGAAAGTAAAGTTAATAATGATTGGAAGAAAAGTTTAGAGATCAAACTGATGGCTCCGATACAGTTAAGCATGACAGTTCAGCATGATTGATCCACAGAAGTCATAGAAACATATATTGTTGGATATGTTTTTGATAGCACTCAATTATCTGTGACAACATGCGTACACGAGCACTGATACATACGTACATCAAATCTATAAGTTTTCTCATTATCCACCTATATATCTATTAATTTTTCTGATCACTTCATCTATATATGCCTTGTATTTCAGTATTTTGTGCAAACCGGTTTTCAAGATTTCATTATTCTTTTAAACAGGTATATTGACCTACTTGCAGCTTGGAAGGATTTTCTTTTATTGCAAACCCCAGTGGCCTTAATAGCAGTCGATTCGGATTTAAATTTAATTGCGAACGGCGCAGTAAATACGGCTATCGCCGAATTAGAGATATCAGAAGCAAATCTACATATATCATGGATTCCTCTCAGTGTAAATGATTTCAGGTATTATTCTGATATAATTTCATTGGTCAATATTGTCCAATAAAAATCTTACAGTCCAAAATCAAGATAAATATATCGTACTGTAGTTGTATTAATCAAATAGCATTAGTTGTTTCTAATTGAAATGATTCGATTTGTCTAGATTGCTTACTAGAAAATAATAATGACATGTTTACATTTGCATATATAAATTGCTATTTTTAAGGTACAATGCAAAGAATTTCTAACGGTTGAATGCAAATAAAGTTGTTTGAGTTTTAAAGTTTTATGCATCATAAACGTTAATTGATTTTGTGGCCTTATATTTTATATTCTTATTTGTAATAATGATTTCTACAGCTGCATTGCATATGTGCTCGAAATTTGCTGAATTTGTCCAATTAGCGCATCTTTTACTTAAAAGCACTTCTAATTCATCTTAATATGGTAATGAGTCTTGTCCATAGAGTAATCTCTGGATGTAATAAATTTTCTTCTAAATTTCTTTTATAATGAATAACTGGAAAATTTATGAAGTAAATTCGCTTTAAGTAAATTTTCACTTCCAATAAATGCATGAAAAAGTCATGTTGTGCCAAGTTCAGCTTCAGATTTTTGGATAAAACGAATTAATTTGGTGGTTCCGACAAATTTGTTATATACGAACTGTTGATATTTATTTCTTAAAACGTATAATTTGCTCAAGTTCAGCATCATAAAAAAGTGGCTGCATATCTATCAAGTTTAAAATAGTTGTAAAGTTTACATATTTAGCCTTCTTTGTACTTTATATAAGGAAAATTGTAATTTGTCAAGGTTCTACTATCCTTTCAAAGGCATTTATGAAATACTCATATTGTATGAGATTCTATTGTTACTTATTCTTTTCTAATATAATTTGATTTGTCCAGCACTGCCCAATGGCTATCAATGCTCCACCCAAGCGCCTTAGCAAGCTGGGATATCCCGAAATTCACGATATCTGTTGTTGTTGAAACCAGTTCGACTGTATATTTACAACGACTTCTGAAGTCCCTCCAAAAGTTACATACGTACGGAACGAAAATTTTGGTAGACTTCCATGTGGAAAGCTCTGCTGATGATGTAATTTTAAAATTGGTTCAAGACTTTACAAAAGTGTGGGCGAATAAAGGAGGAGCTCAGGTGATACAAAATGTATAGTACAGAACTAGATGGCATAATACTGCATTGTACAGTACTTTCTAGTATACTAGGTAATCTAGTAATGTACTGTACTATACTAGATAGTATAATATGCAGTTGATATTTCATAAACTAATGGCCTACTAAATGGGATATTCTATCATTCGATAGTTTACCACTCTACAGACTTTGTTTGCTGGTGTATGTTAGTACCTTTAATTCGATATATTCAATTAACTGATGGTTTTTTGATGCAACGGATTGCATCAGTTCATGTAATATCAGCTTTACTAGTCTGCTTCCATAGAACAATAATATGAAAAATAACCGTGATATCTAGCACTTCAATAAGCATTACTAATAAATCTTAGTAAGTACTCTACAGAATTCTCTTCTCATGCTAATATTTTAATGTACAGAGTAAACTTCATATGAAATAAATTTGCTTTCAATAAATATCATTTAACACGAATACAGGAAAAAGTCATATTCTGATAAGTTCAACTTCAGATTTCAAGACATACAAATTATTTTGGTGTTCTCAACAGTTTCTTTTACCAAAAGTTTACTGTAAACATTTGAATGGATAAAGATATAATTTGGCAACTTTTCAGCTTATACTGAATTCATATATGTTGAAAGGCTCAATTTCTGAATGGTCAATATTCTACAGTTTCGCCGATGAAAGGTAACCCAAATATCTCATTGTGAAATATAAGATAATGACTCACTGTCAAGGGTACGAGTGAACTTTCTCTGACCTTTCATTTATGTACTTTGCCTTTTCAATAGATTAAATTTCGTCTTTTGCCTGGAGGAAGGTTGCGATCCACTACAGAAGCTTTTTACCCTAACAGTATCTCAAATCACTACGGTATTATATTGCATAGCGAAATGGAGTTATCCTCTATAATGTTTGCGTGGGTAAAATTCATGGTACTATCCTATCAATATGGCAGTGAAGAAGAGTATGCTGCTGATATGTATGGCATAAGGTTAGTTAAATCTTTTCCCATCTCCATACTGGCCTCACATGAGTCTCTTTTCAAGCAAATAAAGCGCTCCCTAATATTTATGATCACATTGGTAATCATTGTATTATTCTTCATCTAGGATAAAAATTAATTTACGCTTTCTAAAGTAAATAAGCATATGATTTCTCATATTTATGTAGTTAAAATTGAGTTACAGAAGACTACATTTTATGGATATGTAGGTGTGCCAAAGATGCAGTCAAATTTTGAATCAATTACCATTTTTCGTCATTTTTAACAAAAAATTTTGGTGCTTTTTGGAAAATTCACTGGCGTACTCAAGATTAGTACAAAGAGGTCGGCAAAAGAAATAAGTTTATTCAATTGAATAGAAAATCAGTTGAAAGCGTCAATAGTTGTACTTCCCGTGTCTTCACTAGATATCAGTTGTATTAGATTTGATTGTCTTTTTAATTTCATTTTTCCCGAAAATCTGTATCTAGTTATAAAAATGTTTTTATAAAACTATTATATTTATATATGAAATCATTGTATGTTGCTGAGATTTCTTGATGATAAATGAAAGCTAAATGTTACTGACAATCCCTGAATGATTTAAGCTAGGTGGTCATTTTACTTGCATAATATTTCATCATTACGAAATTATTTTTTTGAAATTGGAATTACTTTATGAATCGATGATTTCATATTTTCACAAAAAAATTAGATAAATGTACAGCAGGGTGAAATCTCATTGGTCAGACACTTACTTCATTGTCGAGTGCTCAAGCGTCCAATTTGATGAGGCATCCAGATATGCTAGAGGCAAAAAACAACTTAAAAATAAAGTCATTGTCTTGTCCATTGTCCAGCCTGCTAAGGTGTACAGAGATACGAGGTGTACGACTTGAGAGGTTTCGCAGTATTTCTATCATAGTTCTATATCACGACAAAGGAAAGTAATAATCCAAGGGAAATCCTTTGGAAAATTTTCCATTTTCGTTTCATGATTTCATATCCCCATCAAAGAAATAAATTCTTTATATTTTAGAGGAAATTCTTTTGGAAATGATTTGATTTCTACAGTTCATGCGCCCATTTCTGAACTTTTTTGTTAGTCAGGAGAACATTTAAAGGTTTTTTTGTCTAGTAGTTTATGATTTTTTTATTTTTTCCTGGTAGTTTAAGATCATTGGCTGCGAATTGTCTCTTGAGCCAATCAAATGCACTCTCTCAAGGAGGTTTAGCAACTATTGGTGTATCTGAGCAAGGTACTGTGGAAAACATCAAATGGGCTCGAGAGAGCGATATGGCTTTCACCAATCAGAGCATGTATTTTCATCAAGCACCCTGCGGCGCCGGTATGGTTTTATTCCCTGAGGCATGGATGGAGTTTAGGTACCATACCAGATAAAAAATAATAAAATTCTAACTAATATATGATATCATCTTTACGCCATTAAAAAATGAAAATTCTAGGATATTACATTATATTACAGTAAGTTACTTCGGATGTAAAGAATCGGTCTGGACCATCGAATTAATTTGTTACATCTGATGCTTATTTATCCACCATTTTTTCCTGTATTTCATTTAGTTTAATTTCTGACTATTATCATCTAGGGCATATGTCGGCGCTCGACTGCTTGAAGACAACATTGTTGCCAACATTCCACTATCCGATACCAACCAATGGCGTACATCGTGGCAAAGGTATTTAACCGAAATGGTATATCAAGCCCGGTATTACATGCTATACCCCAATTTTTTAGGGGGGGCAGGGTTCGCTCTAGAGGGGGGTTACAGTGGTTTGATGGGCCAAGAAAACTCCCCTCAACCACCCTCTCTTCTTGAGGAAAATGTATCGATGGTTGATATTTTAGGGGGACGTAAGGTGGTACCACCCAGTCAGTTGGCCCGATTTGATGCGGTTGGTAGAGTTGTAGACAGTTTTAGGTAATTTTGCACTTAGACAAGTGTGATTATACAATATTCCAAGTTTTATATTCCAACATTAATGGCTCATGGTGAAAAGTCACGAACATCTTACAGAAGGGCATAATGCATTCTTTTTGTATGAAAACAAGATATTAAGAGGTCGAAGTTTTTGGATATTTTATTTTCAAGGTGTACTTCCAAATTAAAAAAATACTGCAACAATTTTTTTCGCGTTGGTTATCAATTGTTTTTTCTATAGTAATCACAAATAAATTTAAGATCTTTCGTTATTTCTGTGGTGAAGTTAAATCATGTTGAGAGGCTAAAAATCATTCTATATTGTGCACAAAATTATTTTATTATACAAAAAAACTGCATCTAGAAACATACTACATTTAATGAAATCTTTCAAAATATAAATATTGCATTAATTGGAAGAAAATTAAATTAAACGTAATATTTCTTGCAAAACAAGTTTTGCTTCGGATTGATTGTTTCAATTACTACTATAGAAATTTCAAGAACAGCATAAGCAAAGTTGAAATTGATGATATTATCGGTTTCCGTGAACTTTTTATCTTTTACATATTGAAACAACGATAATCTTCACGAGCCCATCAGTTAATCACGCCAAATTTTCTTCGTTCTCTTCCATTGGTTCGTTTAGACAAACTGCGTTGTTTTGAAGAAATGGTTCTCTTCGAGACACCAATTTCGATTGGTTCATTTACTATGTAAAAATCGGATACTCGCAGTTCCTGCAGGGGCTTTCTATTTGTATTGAGGCATCTTTTTGAGACTGCGGTTGCAACATTTAACATTGGATCGATGTTTTCTTTGTTTTCCTCGAAACCAATATTTCCCTCTATCTGGAGTGTGGACATAGCGTTAAATCTGGAAGTAAAACTAGAAGAGCGAGCAATTTATAATCTAAGTCAAATCTTCACTCAACTACCTCGTGAGAGAAGCTGTATTGTAGCTTTTCAATGATCAATGAATGAATATCATTTGAAACGACACACAATAGTGGAGATTAATGGCAGTTGAGATATAAAATTTCAAAAAGCGATTAGAATTGAAAAAATTTCAAAAAGCGATTAGAATTTAAAAAATTTAATGCTGATTGGACGACAAAATAATTCTGACAAACTTTATTCCAGGCCATGAAAAAGTCAGCTGAAGTAAAAAATGATACAAATAAAATTCAAATAATATAATCCATGATTTAAAAAAATAAACGCAGAGAGTTCCTGCTAATATATATGAACATGCTAGCAGTGCATCTAAAAATTTTCATTCTTTGATTTAAACTTTAAACTTTTAAAATTCTGCCCCAAATACAAAAATTCCTGGTACGGATTGATTCCAAATTCAGACTCAATTCTTCAATGCAGAAAATAAACATGAAATTTCCAAAATGATGTAGCAATATATAGCAACCATTCATTCATTATTTTCTACTATTCTGACCAGCCAGAGTTTCTACCTCGACATTCGATCTGCTTCATATCGTATTGCAAATTGACAATGCATTAATTATAACTGCAAAAAATAAATGACTTTGCTAGAAAAGCAAATATTATTTCATTCTGTATTTCAACTGTATAAAATATCTATATTTAAATGGTTTTTGTGCTGCTAATCTGTCATATGCATATTACTGTAAAAAATTCTGGCATCCAAAGCTCCTAAAATCTGCATGCAGTTACATTTTAGTACCGAGAAACTGTGCATGCAGCATTATATTCTTGCAATGTATCTTTATATTAAATATAACCTAGAATACCATAATGAAAAAAGTCTATTTAACTCAGCTAATGAGCTAATATGGGCTGCGCTGCCTTGTCAACTGGCAGCAACTTTGATAGCTGTGAAATGGCCAATTCTCTCAACAAAACAATGCATTATTGCAGCTCGTTTGCTTCCTTGTATTTGAGCTAAACAGGCGTCTACTTTATCCTTTTGTATGGGTCACTTGCCAAAGATGACCAACTCTATATTTCTTACTGTTGGGTTCAAACAACATATTAAACTTTTTTCACTACATTTTGTCTAGCATACCTGAAGAGACGTTTATTCTTAAATTTTTTGCTACTAAATTCAACATTCAATATTTGTCATGTACCCCTTGTGCCATATCTCAAAAAGCTTAAAAATTCTTGGACAACATTGGTCTAAGTCTTTTTGAAGTGTAGCAAAATGCTAAACTTTTTGTCAAAGTACTTGTTAACATTATAGTGGATAAGAACTATTTAATAAATGACTAAACATTTTTAACAAAATTTGGATTCTTATCTAAAATAAAATAAGTACAAAAAGCATCTACTACACTGTCTTGTGAAAGATTGTTTATGAGTCATTTCATTTTTAGTTTGAAGAAATAATAAATATACATATATATATAACATACAGATAACTGTCTAATACACTCCATTTCAAAAAAATTTCTTTAAGTCAGTTTTTACAGAAAAAGTATATATTCAAGGTCTGCTGATTTATAAGCAGATTTTTTTTATGCTAATTGAAAAAAATTGTTTTATTCAGTTGACCTATAAGTTTTGTTGTAGCACAGTGAAAGAACTCACTGATAAAAATTTTTTTTGTGATAAAAAATATTCTTTTGCTAAAACAGTACATTTTTCAAGTTCACAAATACTCTTTGAATAATAAGCCAGATATTTCATAATTGACAAGATAGAACTGCTAATATGAAATAGTACCTAAAGACATCTTGCTGAGTTTCAATATCTTGATATATTTTAGATGAATTTAAAAATATTTTGCAAAGAAGAAATAACAATTTTAGTTTCAAATATTCTTATATGGGCTAATAAAAAATTTCCTTTGCAAATTCCACATAGTTGTGCTCTAATATATTTTCTTATTATTTAGGAATAATTTTTGATTATCTAAGAAACAAACTTTAGCAACTATATTGTGGTGTAAATTGTACTAATTCTGTTATTGAAATTAGTAGCACAATAGTATACTTAGAAGTCTCAAAAATTCACTAACTTGGTGTGCAAATTCAGTTGCTATATATATAAAATATTGTAAATGTTAACTATGACTCTTGTTTAGGTAAATTGCAAATTTCACTAAATAATTGGAATTATATAAAAACAATCAGTTTGAAGGAAAAATATGCATAACAATAAATGTCTACATATTATGTATGGAATAGTGGTACAGATTCACGAGAATTTTTTCTGTGCCAGTAACTCTGTACTGCAAGCACCACAAATGCACCCAAAATCAATCCAACTAGAAGTAAAACCAACCCAGTAGCGTTATGTTTTCCTGTGTCTACAGTATTTTGTAAATTTTCAATTTGCTCCATTGCTTCATGCGGCAAACCACTAGGAATTTTCAATTTTTGGTCAAACCAATCCAGGGATTCTAATTTACGAGAGAAGTCATTTGATTGGCGGGCAAAATCTTGCGGTTTGTCAACTAACCCATACTGAGTTCCTACAAGTTTTCCTTTCTTCAACTTTTCTTCATCACTAATGTCCACAATAGCAAAATAGCAGCCGGATTCAAAAAAGCTCAAATTTATGCCACGTTCAATCTAGAATATAAAAAATTTGAATTATGCAATTAGAATTTTTCTCATCAACCTTATATTGAAAATGCTGTTATACATATCACCTAACAGTAAACTCAAGTTGAACAAGATCATACTTCAAGTTCCATTATTCAAACTTAAACGTAACAGAAAAATTTATTTGAACGAGAGCTACAGGAACCCGTATGGTGCATACATTGAAAAAGTGTTCAGTTAAATTATATTGGTCTTAAAACTGAAACAGTAAAGTATCAACATTATATTTAAACTTAATGATTGCATTATATAACAAGGACTGTCTTTCCATATATTGATACCCTCAGTTAGAACTAATTAAATACATTAATTTACAGACACCAATATACATCAGAGAGAGAGGTCAGTTAATTTTAAAGCTACCAAATAAGAGGATATTTCATTCAGTAGACCATTGATTTATAGAATACCAACTGCATAGTGATTTCAAAAAACACTAGAATTACATATTTACCTTAAAAAACAAAGAATTTATAATAAGTGTACTGTTTAAAGTCATATTTTACATTGATTCCTATAAAGTTGAAAAGGGTTTAAAATACTATTTTCAGCAGCAAATAAATCTATCAAATTTTTCAATCAAAGTATAGCAGCATAGATAAAGACTTTTTTTAGCTGAAACAATGCTTTAAAAACAAAGTAACTGAATATATATGTATACCTTAAAAAATCCTCCTTCCCCCCAATAGGTCCCCCATGAGTTTCGAACTTGCCAAAATTTGATTCCATCATCAGTAATTCCCCATCCAGTGACTTCCACATCATGGTTCAATTCTGAAATGTTGCGATTGGCTGCTTGATTTTGCCAAACACCTCCTCGATATCCATAGTCAAAGTTGTCATCTGCAAAAAAATTCGATTAATTTCTAAATTGCATGCATGAAAACCTACTTAAGAATCATTCTAATTACATGCCGCATTGTATGATACTTTCAATAAAATTGAATATTTTTAGCTCGACAAAATCAATTATTTCTTATTTGTTACAGATTTTAGACAAATTTTACCAAGGCACAGCAAAGAGAAATGTCACAAGGAGGTCAGAGGGTCTTATAGAAGAAAAGACCAATGCATTACTAATAGAATAACATTAAACTTTATATCTAACAAGTTTGCATTCAACAAATTTCAGCAACAGAATAAGTGATAATGTGCTAAGTTTGGCTCAGATTATTGAATATAACATGTAAGTTTGATGGTCACAGCAAACTAAGCTATATCCACATTTATGTATAATGCATTAACTTATTTAAATTGATTTGCTTTCTTTCAACTTGTAGCCTTAAGTACGTCAATTTCATAAAAAGTTCTTTGGATGACTTGATAGTTTAGCCTTACATGAATGTTCAAACGACTGGATAGTACTAAGTATCCAATATAAAATAAAAATTTGAACGAGTAAGTTTTTTAAATTCAATAACCTTTTTATCTGAAACTATAGTTCTGCCAAAGTTTAACTTAATTAAGGCTTCAAAAGCCTGTTAAGAATATTTGCACATCATTTTTAAGGTGATCTTTCCTTCCATGAAATCAATCGCAATTCTAAATTAAGTTTAGATCTTATGTTATTACTCTACATGTAGCCCTATTCCAAAAAGAAGTGTAAACGTCTTGAACAAAATGCCAAACCTTGTTGAAAAAGAGGACATAAATTTTAGACGTTAGTATTTCTGCCGGAACTATGTTTCATATAACTGGTCACTGTTTTTTGGAAATGTACACCAAAAACTCTTTCAAATAATTATGCGCTATGTTTAGCATGACCTTTTGCTAAGTACAAAAATTTGAAGTAATATAAGAAGCCTAAAATTTCATTAATTTTACATGACTTTTTCTAAAAAATTCATATTATTCAAGAAAAACAGGGTAAGAATTAAACTAGACAAGCAATAAATATTTACCAGACATGAAACCGCAAGTCACTGGTCCTCTATGAAACACTTCTGACATTATTTCCTCTTCTCCCACAAGTTTTCCAAAGCCACTAACATAGTACCTACATAAAATTACATTTAATCTATAATAAACATATATTATAAAATGAAGCAATTTTGGTCCTCAAGATCCAAACTTATAATGAATTTTACTTTAAAACTTGTTTTGCAGAATACTAAATAATGATTGAAGAAATTTTGAGTTCAAGTCTTTTCTAGTTTGCTCAATGAACATGCATGTTTTGAGACTAAACTTTATTTTAAAGATTCAAGTTCAAATCTTCAATGACTGCTGTGAATGGAAAGTTATTTCAGTGGAAGACAAAAAGGATGTATTTTTCTATGCTTCAATATGGACTTTTAATTTTTACATCAAGGATTGTTTTATATGTGGAAAAATAAATCATTCTTATTTATAATTATTTATTGAATTCCTTATAAAAATAATAAAAAAATATTATACAGATCCATTCTGCTTCAAGTTTGCATCAATAATGTATACCTTTATTTAATCAAAAAATGAATTTTAAAACATATTAACAAAATCTATGTAATATGGAAGATAATACAAGTGTCACTATGCAAACAATTTTAAAATACAAAGCAAGTACAGGCATCAGTGATGGGCTTTAACAGTGTTTAATCCATAGTAAATTATAATCATCTAAACTTACTTTGTGTAATTCTTTACAGGCCAACAACCCCTAGTTCCAGCTTCTGTTACCATGCAATTCATGCACATTGATTCTAATGCACATGTATCAGTAGAAATGGCTACATAATTATTGCATGTTTCATCAGGAAGGCCAACATCGTGCATGAAACCATAAATATCAGTGGGATTTCCACCTAAAAACGTTCTATAAAAGATACATTATTATGATTTGCAAGGCAATTAACTAAGGATTTCTTATAGCTAAAGTTGAAAATCAACTAGCATTGAAATGAAAAGAGTTTTTTGAAATATTTGATATTTACATGTGTGCATATGGAACTGTGGTAAGAGTTATGCCAGAAAAAAATTCAGACTAGCTATAATAAAATGCTAGCCAGCACTGATGCAAATATGTTTGTGCTTGCATATGAAAAAGAATGAATGAGATTATTTTTAGAAAACACAGCATAATTTCTTATAACAACGAGAATAATGTGCACGCAAACAAGGAACCATTGTAACTATTTACAAATAGTATGATTTTTACCGTTGCAACCAGATCCAAAACCATATGAGGGTCCACAATTAATAAATGATTGTCGAGAAAGCATCACATCAGGTGCCTTAGCTCCTTTAGCCACCTTTATTCTATCTTGCACAGCTGCTAATGTTCCATGGGCATAGCAGCTACCGCAGTAGGTAGGAATGTGTTGATTCCATGATGGAACTAAGTAGTTAATCTAGTCAAAAGAAAGGAAAATAGTTGTTGTGTACAATGACTTCTAAATTCAAAGAGTTCACCACACTGTCCTCTATACTTTTGACAAATGTAAAAATATGTTGGATAATATTAAAACAATTCAATTTAATTAAACTTTATAATTATTTAACTGCTAAAGCTAAAAATGATACACTGTTTAGTGTAATTAACAGCAGAGCTTACCCCGGCAACATTGGACCAGTCAAAATTGTCTGGTAGAAGACCAGAATCAGCTATTGCAATTGGAGGAACTTCACCATATGGCAAATTTTCACTGGACAAAGTTCTTTTACATTTGCAGTGTGAGTTGTAATCTGCTAATATTATTTCTAGCAAAGCAAAACCAAGCAATATTATAGCTTTAAGCAACATGTAAAACCTTGGATCTGAGTGTCGAAGAGATCTGTGGAGAAATGACTGGTGAAAATCGATGGTCATACTCTCAAAAAGATCTTTTTCAAATTCAAAAAATTTTTAAACGGAAAATAAAAAGAATAATTAAATTCTGTTTCTAAAACATTTTTCTATCATATCATCCATTTTTCATCAAAGCACGTCAACTGCAATATCCACAGCAGCCAGAAGTATGATAAAAAAGTTGATATCAGCCATTCTGATACTTTAGTTTAAGTCAATTGTACTAAAACATCATATAACATCATGAAACATCATGAAAATTCAACTAGTTATTGAAAAACTAGATTTGAGTAAAACATGTAAAACTTAATTAAGCACTTAAAAAGAATGATTGAAATGTCTAGAATATACTAATAGAATTTTGATGCATTCTAGGCAAGGCCTTTTCAGCATAACATTATCAATTTGATGGCTAAAATACGCTAGTAACTCATATTATAGTAATAAATTCTAGAATATATTGTTTTTGTAAACTTGCTTCTTGCAAAAGTCTGATGTGTTTGCTCTGTTGCTCTTAGAAGCTAAAAACTCCTCAAACTAATTTTGTACATAACTTTTGATGTTGTTCTTATATTTTTTAGAGATATAAGTTAGATTCATTCTACTTGATTCAATTTAGTATTGATTGGTTTACAAATTGATTTATTAATTGATTCGGCTACACTTAAGTTTGGTTGAGAACTCTTTTGAATCATTAATTTGACTTTATTATAAAAAATGAAATTAATGCGAACAGTACGTAATTGCTTTTTAATAATGCAGTATTCTTTATTTTTTACTAAAAGTTTCATGGTGCCATTTGTTGGATAAATCAAAATTTCTACTGGATTCACAATATTAAAAGATATTTAATGAGTTAACTAATATATTACCAAGAAAAAGAATTATCTTTTATAGTGTAAAAATTAAAACAAAAAAAGATTTTATCAGTTCCAGACATTGCTGCAATTTTTTGTGATTATAATATCAAAGTCTAAATTGGCAAACTCCTTTCAGTGGAGCTAGTATGTGTATTATTATAATTTTACATCAGTTGCACAAAAGTAGCAGAAAACTTTTCTGCTTGACAAGCTTAGCTACTTAAATATGTTTAAAACGGAAAGCCCCCTCAGAGAAAATGTACGTAAGTGTTATGAATTAACTCTTTTAGGGGTTAGTTCTATTTTTATAGATGCATTGAATTTTCATTGAAGTATATATGACATTTCAAGTATACTGCTTACACAGATACCAGTAGGGATGTATAATTTGTTGTGCTGATGAAGTTAGCTCACTTCTATCAACACAATTTTGGATGTAATAATATGCGTATTCTGTAACAGATTTATAGTGTTTATATTGCGTGTTACATTCCTAACAATTAAACTATCCTCAGTATTGGACAAGGTTACTGGTATCACGCTATCTGAATTTTAATTCAAGTTCAATAACTGTTTGAGATGTACAATCATCTCACTATCTTCTAGATCAGATATTGTTTCCAGAGACACCTAATTGCTTACGTGGTGGAGGCACTTGTTTGGTGTACTTAGGCGTCAAACCCAAAACTAATTTTGGAATAGAACCTCCAGTTTGCATCCTTGGGAAAGACCAGTTGATGATGTATAGGGCCCGGTGTGGTATTTTACAAGGGGACACATCCTTGTGCAAGATAGTGCGGCCTCTCATTGCAATCGGGGGTTTATGTGGTTGAGAGACCACACACTAGAGAGTTTTTGGAGACTCATAGCTGCACATTTGGGGAACGTGCCACCAGTGGAAATTAACTGTTTCACTGGACGGTTGGGTAGATCAACATCCACAAAAAGACTTGTACAAGTATATGACAAAGAAATATGCAAGTCAAGAAAGGAAGATTTAAGCAAGGGTGATTCAAGCAGTGGTATATGTGACATAGGCAATGACAATTTATGCAAAGGTAATGACTTAACTAAATCAGTTAGAGGTAAGTCATGCAAATATGATTCTGAATTTAAAATAGGTTTACTAAAGTGGACTGACTTTTTTTGGAACTAAAGACTTCTCCTTTGTAGCCTTTATCATCATACATTTAGCTGTATTATGCGAGTAGTTCTGCTTGTGGTACTTGCAGTAGTATTCAGGCTTTGCTGAGTTATGCAGTTTAGGTTCCAGTCTTTAGCTCCAGCTTGAGAGATAATTTCTCTGTTGGCCTAATCGGTTTGGTAGTCCCAAGTTACCAAAATTTGTTCCCGATTGTGCGTGAAACTGTCACAATGTTAGGATAATCCAAAGCAGATATGGTGTCCAATGTAAATCCATAAGTGTCTTTAACTATATCATCAATATAACAAAGAAGATATTTATTATCAGAAATTACCTAATCCAATGATTGAAGTTGGCTGCGAAGAGTTTGAAGTTCAAGTAAGTAGTCTGAAGGGCTCATTGATCCTTTCACGCGTAGAGCATTAAATTTACAATGTAGCTCAAACGTTCTCTCTAGTCAATGCTTAGCAAACTATTTATCTAAATGTGAAACCAAACCAACAACATCATCAATAAAAGGATGTACATACCATTCCATCGATGACCCACACATGGCTTGTTCAAAAAGTTACCAATAAAATGCATTCTCCTCCTCTGTCATCAAAGAAGGATTGGTAAATAAGTTTATTTTCATACCTGCAACGTAAGTAATTCCAAAATGATACTTTGAAGCTTGTCCAATGCTTAGCAGAACCATCAACTAATGGTAGAACAGATGTGGCAATGCTAGCTCTTGGCAATGACACCTAAGAGGTAAAAGGTGATTGGTTATTATCACTGTTAATTACCTGTGGTGAAGTCACTGACGGATGTTTTAACTGTTCAAGAAGTGATTCCAAAGTAAAAGTAAGTCTGCTCTTATAGGTTTCATCATTTTCGGGAAGTGGATCATTGTGGTACATGCTGCGTTCCTTGTCAATGATGCTACCTACAGAAAAAAAAGTGTTTTCATACTGTAGTCAGAGATTGCTTGCCCACTTAGGAGTGTTGTCCACTGGCTTAGGCATGTGTGATGGTGCAGAAGGTGTTTGGTTGCTTGCTAGTGCTGGTGTTTGTTGGCTCATAACTTGTTGATATAGAAAGAAGAAGGGTATAGTAGTATGATATACTACTTATACCTGTGTTAAATGATGTAGCAAAATTTACGGGGTAAAGTCCGATGTACGGCAAAGGGCAGACAAACAGCAAGGCAAAGAAAAGATTTAATAAAATAGAAAAGTTTTATTAAACTTGAGAAAAGTGAACATAAACATGTCCCCGCTGGCTCCTGCAGTACGCTCTCTTGAAG
Organism: Vaucheria bursata; assembly: GCA_032358265.1. Lineage (NCBI taxonomy): Eukaryota > Xanthophyceae > Vaucheriales > Vaucheriaceae > Vaucheria > Vaucheria bursata. The sequence goes on from JAULBW010066011.1 coordinate 109,103, forward strand.
TGCCCTTGAAATTGGCTCTCCGGTGAATCTTGCTGAATCTCGCTGCATCTTTTGTTCCATAAATAAATCTTGCAATTTCCATTGTTAAGCTTGTGGCAATTCTAAAATTATTTATAGAATTTTAAGATATTGTCTTTGGCAGAAATAAAGCAAAATAATTGATAGTAGGGTCAATTCAAGCAGAATTATAGTTTGATAACAACTTCTGGAATAATATCCAGTCAGTTGAAGTGGAGTTTGAAGGCAATAAAGAAGAGTTTCTAGGGAGCATGATGTAAATAGAATTATTCTTTTGTAGGTTGAATTGGTTGAAGAAAATAATTCAAGAAGTTTCCAAGCAACCATAAGAAAGATGACACGACAATTTGCAGAGTAGGTGCACAAAGTATTCTATAAAGGATTGTGGCAGAGGTGTAGACATAAAGGGTTTGGCATTTAAGGGGTAATTAGGATAAAAGGCGCAAATAGGTAAAAGGGGCAAAAATTACAGCAAAGATGTAGGCAAAATATAGGTGAACATGGATGAACATTTACGAACATTGTTGAGCAGTTACGTTGTAGTAATTTAAAGAGATAGCAGAACCAGCAAATATCCTGACATAGATGTAATGGAATTTTTTTTTCATGCTTATTCTTGAGTCAGGAAGTATTAATTCAAGGTGCACACGAGTTTGCCTCTAAAGGCTGTTGCACAAGAGAACTGTGAAATGTATATTGTAAACTTAAATCAAGTGAAAAATCATATAAAAACTAATTTTCATTTACATCTTAAACTATAATGTTAAATTGAACTATTAATCAACTTTCAAAGAATTTAATGCACAGTTTTTGGCTATTTTAGGCAAAATATCATTATACTCTATATTTGCTTCATCTACTTATATTTATCCAGTTTTTGAAATTCTGCTGCTATTTAAGTCCATTTTGCTCACTAACCAATTTAAATTTTACACACAACGTTGATTTGTTTGATTTACATTTCAGCTCAAAATACTTGATACTGGCACAAGTTTTAAACTGGTTACCATTATTGTACTAAGACTCTATCAACTTTTATCCTCATTAGCAAGAAAAAACTGTATGGTTAGAGGCTCATTAGCTTATTATCTATTGACCAACTAGTGCCAGTAATTAGATGAAATTTCAAATAATAAAGAATCAGTAGCAAAGAATGGTTTTGCACAGGCTCAGATATGTCATGTTTAAATGCATCAGCAGTAATATCTACTTACAACAGAAAGTGATGGGAACATTTTAAAGCTGCAAATGAGACAGAAACTTTTCAAATTGGAATTCAATGATCATCAAATTTCTTGAAGTTCACATCAAGTTTGCCAAGGGGTGGTGGGTTTTATCCTTACGTAGTAACAGCAAATCGTTTGTAGCAAAATAAATAAGCTGTGAAGTGCTAATTTATTGTCTATGGAACAAATTAAATCAATTTTAGGTGGCTAAGTAAATTAATTATGTGAAATCAACCTTATAGATACGAGGTATGATGAACTAAAAAGATGGGAATAGCGATAAAATCATTGTCAACATGATATCTATTGATTCGATGATCCATACTGTTCAGTTTGATGCATCATCATAAAGAACCAAAATTACTGATTTCAAATGTAGATAATCTTGACAAATCGATTTCTTATCCAAATTTTTAAAAACAAATATTTATCGAACTATTTAAAATAGTAACTGCTTTCAAATTGCCATAATACTACTATATTTTATAAAAATAGTAACTAGCTATAAGGTTCGAATAGTGCAATTGATAATAGGACAATTTCAAAGTACTTTAAATATCGTCAAATTTGATACTAGCAGTTGTTCCATTTTAAAATTTAAGTGAAGGAGAATAAATGAATAATGACAATATGAAATACATCTGAATAAATGGAATCGATAGAATGAAATACTAATTTTTGCTTATTGAAGCAAATCTACCAAACTTTTACCCTCCATAATATATCCATTCCCCTTGACTTCTTTCACATTTCATAAATGAAACCATTACCTTTGAAGGCAAAAAGCAAGTGGGCACAGCTTAATTAATCAAGCCATACATATCTATTGACCTACACCCCCCCCTTCATAGCCCCTGGGAAAAATTTTGTTAGCCTATAAAAAAGACAAAAATCAGTTGGAATAGTCACCAAAAGAGGATATCAATAAGCATTGCTGTAAAATCTTGGCGATGATAAATAAGTTGATAAAGAGAACCAACAGAGAGATAGAAAAAATGATAAACGATGTAATCCATTCACATACAAAAATAAACTTCAACTTGAGCACATTCTGGAAGCATACTCTATACATACATATTCAAAACTAGCTAGTAAACTAGAATGCATACTATACTAGTCGATATCAGCACACAAATAAATAAAATATCAAAATCTGGCTAATGCGATACCGAAATATTCGTCTTTCAGTTTCATACCAAAACACTACGAACCATAACAGAAATTTTAAGTTACGAATCTTGTGGCTCTATTAATATAGGGTCAAAAGGTCCAAAAAATAGGTTTTAAAAAGGAGCTATATATGGTTGTATAAGTTTAAAAGGTAAAAAGAGGAAAATTCATTTTTAGAAGGCAAAATAAACCTTTTTGTCCTTTCAGAAGGCTTTATCTATAACATTATATATTCCATAAACCGGTACTGTCGGTTACACCAAAAATCATCAGTAATATATTTTATCGGATTAGAGATATTGATGTGCATCAGAAAATATCATTTGATGAATTATCAATTTATGGAATATCAAATGTATGCATTGATATATATATATATATATATATATATTCGAAACTCATTCGAAATTCAGTAAACTTCAGATATAGTAAATTTAGAGCATACAAATAATTTTCAGCTATAAAAATAATACAAAAAGTCCCATTGTGCTTAGTTCAGTTCTTAGGATAAACTTAATTTCGAATACAATGAGTAAATTTTGTAGTCCTGAGAGATGGATTCGTTAAGTCCGAAATAACAAAAAGGTTTTGCAATGCCTAGCCTACACAGTAAACTTCAGACAGAGCAGATCTGCGACAACAAGCAAAATAATTTGCTATATACAAATTTCACTATATCCGAAAATTTGAAGCTGAACTTGGCACTATATGGCTTTTCGTTTATTCATTTCAAGTGAAAATAATACATATATATCGAATTTGTTATGTTTAGAGTTTACTCTACATATATTGATCACATAAAAAATTGAATAGCTGGACATGCCAACATAAAAGCTAGAAGTTTCGTAGGTAGCTGATAGTGATGATTACTACATTGGAAAAAAATGTACATTTTATGTTCTATAAACACATACCACTGGTTGCACCAAAAAATATCAGTTAATGAATATTTCGGATTAGAGATATCAATTTAACTAGCAAAGGGAAGTTATGGGAGTATCGAGCTATCAAATGATAGAATATACCATTAAATGGACTATCGGTTTATAGAATATCAACTTAAGGTTAAAACATTTTAATCAAAAAAAATATGGGTTTACCCTTCAAAAATCAGCCTTCACTTTCGACGTCCTGTCTTTTTGCCTTTCAGCACTCTTCTATTCGCCTTTTCCCCTCCTCCCAGCCCCATTGCAAAGGAGTCTTGGGACTCTCCTGCACCTCCGAAAGGAACTCCAGGAGGCACCCCAACCGCCCCAAATGTACTACTTTGAGCAGAAACACTCCCAAATGTTACTGGTGCTCCAAAGCCCATACCCCCAGCTCCTATTCTAGCCCCTTCAGATATGGCACTTGGCGGTGGCATAGTCCCTCCAACAAATGGTCCTTGAAAAGGTAATGCGCCAAAAGCACTGCTGCCAAATTGCCTCTTTGAAGGGGGGACCTCTCTTTCAGTTTCAGCGCCTCCAAATCCGCGCTTAAATGTTTCAGGAGCAGCAAATCCTGCCCCAGCTTGAGAGGGTATTCCATGACCAAACGGAACATCAGTTTTTGGAGTTTGGGTGAATCCAAACAAAGAAGGAGTACTTGGAGGCTGGGGGGTACCAAATTGGCCACCCTGCAAAATTTTATCGTAGACATTTTACAACTGATATCTTATTAATTTAAAAAATTTGTATGCTGAGTTAAATAAGTGGCTGACTCTACAACAACAATGCTTATATATATATATAAGTAAAGCAGAGCTAGAACATGTAAACTAATATTGAAGGTTATGCTGGCTCTTAAAAAGTTGATCTGTATTTTATACACTGTAAATTTTTTTTATTAATGTTACAACAAAAATATAGTGAACTTTGAATGTGAACAATTCGATTTCCACAAATTATCTCTCATATTAAATAAACAAAAAATCATATTTTTCTAAATTTAACTTCAGTCTTTTTTAAATAACTAAATTTACACAACGAATTATTGCAGTGAACCTGATGAACTCCTTGTATTTGAAATTTAAAATGTTAAAAATATTTATTCATATATATTTCAATGCATTAAATAAGCGGAAAAGTAAAATTGTGCCTAAATTTTTCTGCAGATTTCCAAACAACGATTTTTATGGTTTAACAAATTTAATAAAGGATCCCGCAAATTCGTTTTATCCGAAAAATTGAAGATAAGGTAGAATACAATATGACTCAGTTGTTAATTCGTTATAAAAATTCATTAGCTGTAAATTTGATGCGCTTAAATTTCACACATTGTACATAAAAGTGAGATGAAGTAACACTTCTTTTCAAAGTAAAATTTTGAATATATTTCCTGATATCGAAGAATACTTTAAAGTCAGTCGTGGCACGCTGAATAAGGAACATTTTACCCTGCCTAAATAGACCATAAAAAGTTCCAATTATAGCTAAAATATGTTATCCTACCAGCTTCTCTCCAAAAATAGACCATATCAAGTTTAAAATTCTTGAAGTCATATTTCCTCAATACTAAAATTTTCGACTTAACATTCAATAAAAAACTTGAAACAAAGAGCATATCGTTTATTATAATAATACTTGCCACTCTTTTAGAATGAATTTATATTATACTGAGCTTAATATAGTTTGGAATTTGACATGAGCTATATATAGGAAAAGACTGGAAATAATTATATCTAATGACAATCTAATGTAAGAAAGTAAATAGAAATTGCTTGTTACAAGAATTCCAACATTTAATTTATTAATACAAAAATATTTTAAGCTAAAGAAAAAAAATCAAGCTTACCATTGCTCCCGGTGCATTACCAAACCCAAAACCAGTTTGTTGAAAGTTCGACTCTGCTGCAGCTTTTCCAAATATGAAAGGGGTTGAAGTTTGTTGAAAGCTTGGCTTCTCCTCGGCTTTTTTAGAGAAATCAGGAAATGGTGCTGCAGTAGTACTGAATGACTGAAAATCAATTGGCTTCTTTGCCCCAAACTCAAATAAAGGTTTATCGCCAATTTTTTCTGATTGGAGAATGCCTTCGGTTGGGAGTGTCGCAAAAGACTTGATTTCAGTAGATTTTGCTGCACCAAATTTAAAAAGTGTGTTTTCAGAGGGTTGACTTGACCCGATCGAATCCAATGTAAATGCCGATGTTTTAAAACCAAATACAGGCATTGCGGGCTGCTCAGTTTTTTTCTCTTCTACCACTTCAACAATTTTAAAATCTTTTTCACTCGCTTTCTGCCATGAATCTACAGGTTTTTGATAATTTACGTCTTCTTTTTCGGAATTTGCATTTAAAATGATCGTTTCGTTGAGTTTCGGTGTCCCTGCTGCAGAAGATTTTTCTTCGTCTACAGTAAATATTCCAATTGCTTTTCGAGTATTAACCGATGATACATCTTTCTCTGTTGTGACTGGAGAAAATAGAGCTTTCGATACTTCAAAAGTGGGTAATTCAAGAGACTTATCTATAGTAGCAGTTGAAACCGTAGTCTCAGGTACATGAAGAGTTGGTTCTCTTGAGACCGGTAAAGATGAAAATGTCTCGTTTTCGTGGCGTGGAATTTTAGTACTTGAGGCAATGATCGAATCATCATCGGGCTCAGAGCAAAATACTGACCGTTTCTTAGTAGGTCGAAGCTCCTCGAATTCGATGTAATCTTTCACCGGAATTCTTTCTTCTTCTTCATCTGAGCTAAACTCAGGAATTTCATATCTTCCCGAATCAACTTGTTCTGGGGATGCTGGACTTTCTTCAGGGGCCTCAATTGGAAGATGCTCCTCCAGCGGTTTTTCAACTTCTGGCACAGATGTTGTCTGCTCAACAGGGCTTGCCATTTTTTGCTGTATTTGTACTGCTGGAGGTAAATCGATGCCAAAGAATTTCGCATCTGCAGGATGGCAGAGCCGAGTACCTCTTGAGTTGTTTGGCCCTGAAAATTCGTATTTTGCTCCAACTTCAATAGCTTGTATCGGCATTTCGAAATCAACGGACTCAGGATCACTAAATATGAATTCTTCACTGTCGGGGTTTATCGAATCTTTATCATTAGGATTGTCTATGCCTTCAGGAATGTCAGCTTGATACGATGAATTCAGGTCACGTTGTAATTTTTCAGCACTTTCCGTCATTGTAGACACTCTACATGGTTGATATTGGAAGTTATTTGGAGTAGCATCAGGAAACAACGGAAGAGGATAATGCATACGGCTGCGAAATACGTGCTCTGCTGGAGTTGGTCTTACCTTCTGGTAGTTTAGCGGCGAAGGTTTGTCAAACTTAAGCAATGATTCGGCTTCTCTCATTTTTTGACGAAATCGCATATCTTCTAACCGTTGTTGGATTTCTAACGACTCGTGATGTGATAAGTTTTTCATTGTTAACGGCATTTCTGAAACTTTCATCCTATTTCCTCGGTGCGTGTTGGTACTTGATCTATCCGCAAGGTATTTCGCCATTGATATAGGCTTCGTTGAAGTTAAAATTGCATTTGCGGGCGCCTTCGTTGCATTTCGAACGTTATTTATTTCATTGAGAAACCATTTCTGGTCGCGCACTACGCGATTTTCTTCTTGAACCCTTTTTGATAATAGCGATGTCTCTTTACATTCTTCGAAGCCGGAGTCGAGATAGGAGTTGATCATCGAATTTCTTGAAGGAGCTGCCATCGAAGAAGTACGTGAAAAAGTGTCGATAATTTGGACTAGACACCAAATTTAGAAGCCAAATTTTTGAAGATGCCAAAAACATAATTCGCTCCGAGTTTATTCGATTTTCTGAACAATTTGACTCAATGGGATAACGATTTGACTATAAGATAACAGTTAATTCCAATCTATCATCTAAATTAGTGCTAATCATCACTGCATACTATTTTCCAGATTGATGGGACTCATACTTTTGTTAAAACTCTTGAATTGTAAACTAAGACATCTGGGTTGAAATTACGCACCAAAATATTTCATCTATATTTTATCAGATATCGATTGTTCATACGTAAATGTGTAAATAACATGAAGCACAAAATTACCCTAGCTGCTAAATGTGATTTTAAGGATGAAGTAGAATCAGATCCTTGTACAATATTCTTTAAAATATAGTTACAATGTGTTTATGTAAAGCTCCACATACAGAAATAGTAAAACTTCATTTTAGTACTTGATGAGGTATTATGGAATAGTTTATAAAATTACTATGAAGTCACTCAGAAACTTATTCACAGTCAAAAGTAAGTATAATTTATGCAGAAACACGTATATTGCAATATCAGCAAATAATGTATTTTACATACTACTTATATTGATTTAATACCAATTTAGCTTATTCAGCTACATGAGATTACTTTGTAAACTCAAGATTTTCCCCTGTGCTACAGTACTTGCAAGCATTCAGCTTAAAATACATTGGACTTTTAAAATTCATCAACATTTCATGCTCTCCTCAATTACAAAAAAGACTAACTATCAAGTTGGTTAAACATTAAATAAAAATTGTATTTATGTAGATTTGTCGTGACACACAACAAACAGGCAAACAATGCAAGAGAGTAACAGCTCAAATATACATTATATCTCAACCTGTATTGTGAGAAGTGATCATACATCTCCAACACAACATCAGTAAATTTATATATATTATATGACTAGCCACTTATTGAGAATGTGACCAGCATAAAATAAAAAATGTTTCAAATAGGAACATCTGCAGCTAAAATGGAAAAAAATTCATCTATAATATAAATTAATTCCTGACAAGATTCTTATTGTACACTTTATTTAAATCAGCAAGTCCAAAAATTCTAGTTTAATCGTATTGATGACACAAATATTTGATTGTGGTAACTTTAGAATACATAAGAAATCCAAAAACTCATCTGTCTGTTTCTAAAGTCCCATCTTTCTTGCATTAAAGTACATAGTTGTTTTTGACATTTCTATTTTGATGCATGTTGTTGGCATACAAAAAATTGCAAGATTTTGGTGTCCAAAAACCTTTTACGTTTTAGACACAAGTTAACCTGTCATAAACTCTCTTTTGGCATAATTGTTGTATTTCATATGGTTTTCACGCTTGTGACCCACTTGGCTGGTATTGATTTATGAGCAATATCAACTAAAAAATGCTTTTTTTTCTAGCTCTTGACAAAAAATCTTCTCAACAGACAGGAATGTTGGTAATGTAAATGTGACTAGGTAAATCAAAAATTGTGCATTTTTTATATTCAGTTTTTACGAACTTTGATAAAAATTTTTTAGACAAGTATTACTGACCAAACTCTAAGTTAAATGTCATAATCCTTGTTCTTGTTTTAAAAACAAGAAATTGTATTTAAATTTCATATTTGCCCATTTATTGATTGGAATTGTCATACAGGTCAAGTTCGATTTATATTTTTAACTATATTAAGAATGTAATTTTACCTAGTACTCCAATATACTTATTCACTTCTTTTTTACCCGTTATCAATGTCTATTGATGCACTGTGCAGTATAGTTTCTAGACAAAACATTGCTAAGATACACAGTAACTATCTGTCATTAATCTCATGTCATTAGCCATGTTTTCAAAACTTGAGCAAATTTTCAACACATTTATAGAAAAAATACATTTAAATGGGTTACAAAGATTGCAAGTAATTCTGGTTCTCAAGCTGCAGATTTGAAATAATTAGGAAAAAGTATTATAACCTATAGTATAAAATTTTTAAAACATTATACTAAAATTAATGGTTGCTAACTTTTTGCACTTTTTACATGCATAGAATAGATTTGTAAATGTATGGTGGAGTGCAAAATATTTACTTCTAAGACTTTGGATAGCTTCTTAACTTGTTCAATTACTGTGAGACATACCAAACTGTCTCTATTTTAAAAACAGTTGCAGTGAGCAGCTTTGTCTTAATGTAAACAAATTCAAATTAAGAGCAAGGCTCTATTACAACATAAATAAAAAACTAATAGAAAGCTTAACTTGTAAAAATTTGACAATGATTGTTTTCAAGTAAACAACAGCTTTTATTAATTATACCCTTGTAATCCCTTACACGTCAATAATGATCAACATTAAAGTTGAGTCATTGAAAGCACCTTTTTTGTTTTACAAAATACTAATTAACTAATTATTGAAAGAATTTTTTTGGGTGAAGGTGTAAAATTCATCATTAAACTTTTCAAATTTAGTCTAACCTATTGAAACTTTTTGAAAATATTTTTTTCAACAAAAATGAAGTCAACAAAAGCTGGAAGACTATTGATGCATACTTTTTATCCATTTTAGTCTTCTATCTTGAGTTTTTATGTAGTCCATAGTAATGTTTGTTAATATTGGACTGTTCTAACTTTTTCTGTCAAGCCAAAGAACAACCTAGTATGCATGTTTATAGTTATATAATTTAATTGCATGAAATATTGAACTAAAAAGTGAAAAGTACATATTTGTTAGAAACTAACTTGTTAACAACAATTAGTTCTTAAGGAAATTACTCTTTTAAGAGTTATTCTATTATCTAGCTACATCAGTTTATGGCTCTCCAGATGAATTGGCATCAAGATTTTGTTTGTTGTGTTGCTGAGTATGCTTCTTATTCACTCTTAACAATGCAATTTATGTTTGTATAATGCTACCATGCTTCTATAGTTTTTGTGTCCTTCATGTTACCATCTTGTCTGTTACATTCATAATCATATTAAATCAGAATATGATTTAAACTTATTTAGTAGAGATAAAAATTTAACTACTTGCACAATTTGTTTGTTAATACTGGAATCCTTCCATAACTGAAGAGACCAGTAAGTATCCGGTTATTCAAGTGCAACTGATCTAAATTAACATGCATTTAGTACTTACAACTGATTTGAACTATTATTCATTCAATATTACAAGCAATACTTTTGTTCACAGCTTTTAATAGGATAAAAAAATTGCTGTTACTTCAATCTATTCCTTCCTTTTACTTTTGCTTACTCAGTTCCAAAAACAATGAGATTTATATAATTGTAAAAATATATGCTTGTGCAACTTGTTATCTAAGTACTTGTCTTTTTTTATCAATATGGTACATTGTAAATCTTAATCTTTGAAATTACTTCTAGGTCTAAAATATTAAAAAAAGTTAAAATGCTTTTGTTGAAAATAATATCTTGATCAAAAACCATTTCATTGCTCTATTTACACCTGAACATCAAACTGCAACAGTTTTATTAACAACCTTTAGAAGTGCTTGAATTTTATTTATCTACGTTTTTTATCAAGTTGTATTGTATGAGATGTGAACAACATACCTGTTGCCTCATGAAAACAACACATTGTTTTTCAATAAAAGGCTAAAATACTCTGTAACCACAATACAGACAATTAGAATAAAGCTCAAATAAAATTTAATGCATAAATAAGAAATTTTTTGTTTCAATATTACATTAGCTAGATGGGTCAATGCCTGTTGGTGCAGCAGAACAAAAATTTTGTAGAATGAAACGGTTGCACTTTTAGTGTTTATTGGTATAACTAAAATACTTTTATTGCCATTTTCTACAGGTCAGTTTGGAAATATTGCTCTGGTACTAAGTTCAACTTTTTGCTTAAAGCTTCATTATGCATTGCAATAAATCTGACTATTCAAAATTATGTTCACTATTATTTCAACTATAGAAGTGTTAGCAATACACGGCTGAGTGTTGTAACATCAACATACTGGTCTACTGCAAGAATAGGTTACATATCCGAATAGTTTCAATTGTTGTTGATGATTGACTGTAACTGTAGTGTCAACTGCTTATCATACCACATTTCATCAAGGTCAGGCAACATCTTAGACCTAATGATGTCCTTGTGTACATTCTTGGACGTTAGGCTTGCCTACCTTATAAAATTGTTGCACAGTAATGGCAGCTAACATTTTTTGAGTAAATTTTATGTTTGCAATCTTGTGTAACTTTTCTTAATAATAATATTTCAACTTCAAAATGATTGTATAGAATGCTTTGCAGTTACATTGGTCATATACAAATTGTTTGCATTCTAAATGGCATATTACTAGAAACCGAAGAAAAAATTTGGTCTACATTTAACAAACATAGCAGGTAACGTCATTATGTACCCTATTTTTATACATTCACTATTTGTATAACTTAAAACTCTTGACTTGAAATATTGTTATATTTTACTTTTTTTGTAGAAATTAAAAAATATTTTTATCAGAAATCCCAGAGCAATACAGTGCCAGGATTTCAACTATACTGGAATAAGACTAAGCACCTAACATCACGTAAGACTGAAAAAATTGGGGTCTACATAAATACATATAAACTATGGAAAGACAGGGTATTTTGTTACTGAAATGGAGTACTAATGCTTAGAATAACATTTTACATGGTGTTGTAAGGATTTTTCCAACAATCTAAAAACTCAAGTACAACATACTGGCACACTAATTTGGCTTACAAGATGTTTTCAATTTGTTATTGAAACACATAATACCAATAGTATTGTTGAAGCATATGATACCAATGATATTGTTGAAGAAATAAGCATCATCAAAGCTCCTATACATTTAGCGCCACAGCATCTACTTTAAAGCAATATTTATTATATTTTCTGAAACATTGCTTGCCAGCATAAAGTTAGTCACTGTATTTTGTCTCTCATTTGTGAAACTTCAAGAGAAAATATCTTGTGAAGCTGCACCAAGATATTACGAGTAATAAAATAGGATGCTACTCTTAATATCTAGCAATGCTGACAAATTATTTCAAAACCTTTTTTGAACAGATAGTATGGCATAGAAATTTAGTGCAAATGAAAAACAATACAGAGCCATGATATCACTTATAGTGGTGGTGATTATAAAAAACTTTACATTGATAAAAAATGTACCAAGCCAGTCTCAAATTTTTATAACATTTCTAATTTTTTGCTCACCAGCTGTTCTGGAACCAGTCATTACTATGTAAGCCTATTACTATCAGGGACTACATTATGCACTTGCTTTATAACAGTACATAAAGGTATGATTTTCTTGAATGTTTTTGCCTGCCCTTTCTTTCATCTATTGTGAATGATGCCTTGAGTATGCATTTAATTTTAAAACCAGATTCAAAACCTTTTCTGGGAGTAATTATTTAAAGTAGCTTAAACTCAGTTTAACTGCATATATTTCATGCTCTGTCATTGTATATGATATGAAGAATTTTTTAGTGTTAGACTTGATAGCAATTAATAGTCAATTAAACACAGGCATCTGAGTTGCAAATCAAATAAAAATGAAATGAAGCAATTCACAAATAGTTTGACTTGGAAGATATACCTTTGCACTTTATGGACCTAGAAATTTTGAACCATTATACTTTTTAACTAAAAAAGGGGGTACATGAGCTGGTTATTGTTAAGCAAATTGAGATTTGATATTATGTGCTGCAAAATTTTAACAGACCTTCATTCAGATAAATCACATTAAAAAAATAAAGTGCAACTGGTAATGTAATTAGTAAATTGTATTTTGAGAATGACTTGGCAATCGATGAACATTCTATTTGCTATGAAACATTTGTTGGAGCAAAAGTTTGAGTAATTTCAAAAGTAGTTACTGCAGAGTTACTGTCTTTTCTAGGCCAGATAGGCTTAGACTTGAGCAGTTCAATTAACCAAATGGTTTTGACTAAAATAAAGTGTGAACATACTTGCACCTTTTCTGAGAATAAAAGACAAAAAGTGTTTTGAAAAAAAGTAAAAAACAGCACACATAGCACAAAAGAATCAAAACACAATTAGCCAAAGGAAACATATATTTCTCACTTGAAATAATTTTTTTCATGTTAAATATGATTCAATCTAATACCAACAATTAATATTGTATTTAATAAATACAATTTATGCATAATATGTATTATTTTATCAATAATAAAAAGTTGAAAACAACGATACACTTTACAGTGGTGCATATGTTACAAAAAAAGTCTCTGAACATTCTACCAATGACAGTAGTAAGTGCTCTCTAATAATACTAAGCAATCAATACAAAGTCACAACAAATGAAACTATTTACAATTACAGCAAGTGCTCACTATACATTCATATGTTAGAACTTGGACACAACGTAAAAACACATCGAACTATTGTTTTTGAGTGTATCATAATAAGTAGTAATATCTCAGGTATTTCTAATGAAGGCAAAAAAGATTTTTAAATAAAAGACCAGGTTCAAGTTGTTTATAACAAAGTAAATAAAAATATTCAACATGGTTCACCATTGACCTATATTTAACCTTAGCAGTGGCAAATAAATAGGAAGCATTAATGTGATATTTTGCATCTAATTTGAACTTTTCTTAAAATACCTCAATTATTCATCTTGACAGTTATAAATAATTAATTACTTCCACCCTAAAGTAGTGACTCCATTACTAATGTAGCATTGTATTGCGCATTTGAGGAGTACTTAGCACTTTTTGCGTTGGTTTTTGTAGTCATTTACCACTGAAAGTTCTTCCAAATTGCTTATAAACCATATAAAGCACTTGAAATCAAATACTGGATATATGGTACTTGGTTGCAGCTCCAGCTGCTCCAGTACCTTGGCTCTGCAGCCAAGTTTAGCAGCACCACCAAATTTGATGTATGTCATAAGGAGTCACTATGAGTTGCAAAAATAGCAAAAAATCTTTTCTTCCCAAAAAACAAAAAAATGGGTTACTTTTTGGGATTGGGAAAATGGACTCCCTCTTTGTTAATTGGTTTTTTTGGTGATTACTGTATCTATCATCAAAGTTAATAACTTGTATATTAAGCATGCGGAGATGCTGCGCTGATATATTTCATCATATAATACTGACCTAAATCCATGGATGCCAAGCGGATATTGTACATATTTTCCCTGCCAATCATAGCTTGTCTATCACAAACTGTTCCTGATAATACAAGCTATGTTTTAAAGGTTCCGTTGAATAATTTTCGCTATCATTACACTACATCCATTTCAGTGGACAATATTGCGCTAAATGATGTGGTAATAGATACTGGAACTTTTAGTCTCTTAATATTCAATTGCTCGCAATCAGGAGATTCAGATCCGCTTTCGTGTATCACGTCAGAGGAAAATTCGATTCCGACTAGTGTAACTTCTTGTAATCGAAATAAATTAACCTACGATATCGGTGGTAAGCTAGATTTCCGGTTTGGCAGTAGTGCCAACATAGCACTAAATGGCGCCATCAATTTTCTCGATTCAGGTTATTCTCAATTCATTATCAATTCGTGTGCCGCTTGATTTAATTCGTAAATAATATATATGCATTTCATCTGGCAGAAGGGTTAAAATCTCATTTTAAGCAGCCGATGCTTTGAATAATTTTTAAACTAAAATTTTCAATTATTCCAGCAATTACTTGAGAGTAAATTCTCATTAACAGTTTGTGTGATTTCAACCATCATTAAACAACTATAATATTTCCAATTTAATATTAAGTATTGACCAATTTTACTTTTTCTATAGCTTTAGTAGAGAATAGAACACTCACTCCCGTTTTTGATCTTGCATCTTCAAATGAATCTTCATACGGTTATCTCGAATCAATGAGGGGCTGGATGGGTCTTGGAACGCAGGGTGAGGGCTGCGAGTTAAGCGACAATATTACTGCTTTTGAAAAAATTTTAAAATCAGCTCGTCCTGACTTTATGTATTTTGCGCTGGATCTTAATACCGAAGGACAAGAAAGTAGCCTAGCCATAGGAGGCTACGATGGTAAGTGTTTTAAATTTTTTATTATCACTTTAAAATGTGGATATTTTTAACACTGTCGTAATGCCCTACAAGTCATAGGCTCAGTTCAAGCCTAAGCGGAATTGAATTGTTTAGAAAGATGAAAACTTGTACTCTTAATATTCCGTAAACTGATAAAATCAGTTATACCGAAAATTATCATTTAGTACAAAATACCGAATTAGAAATTTTTCTAGGTGTACCAGTATATAAGATCAGTAGAATATAGAGCTATCGATTACTAGAATAAATTGTTTAGTGGACAATCGATTTATGGAACATCAACTGTTTTTAACTAAAGCTTGCCCTGAATCTCTCTTTCCGAGCGTTGTTTTTTTGTCATTCAACTAATCCCCAGATTTCTGGGAGTGATTTTTTATGAAATGTATGCAATCTCCTAGTTGCAATTTTAGTTCAATATAGATTCATAGATTCAATTAAATTGAATGTTCTATATGATTAAAAAATGTAGATTATATTTCGTAGATTTAAAAACCGATCGATAACTGTAGAATCCATTAAAATTGGGGTGATTGTCAATGCATTAGAAAATATTACTGACAGAATTATGAAGCGGTAAATTTTTCAATAATACATACTAGAATTGATAATGAATTCATTTTTGTTGGGAAGTTATATTCCAGAATAATATCTGAAAGGTTTAAGAGTAGTAATATGTTTTAGTATATATTATTACTTTCACCAAGTACGTATCAAATGGATAATACCCTTTTTCAATTAGTTATGCAAACTATTGATAAGAGTTTTTACCATTATCCGTTTAATTCTAAATCTGCAAGTTAATTCAGATATGAATCTTTAAATGCTCGTACAGTGTGGAGGTTTTCAACAGTTTTGTTACAATAGCTTGTAAATGACTCGGATGTTCCCAGTACAACAGTCAATAATTCGAATAAAATTATAAAAAAGATTAAAATGTTAACTATAAAACCTTTATTGACTAGGGCCATATTGTCGTAAAATGCTACTTTTTAATTTACTGAGTTTTAAAAAAAGGGTAGGTAAAAACAGCTAATGATAACCATTATGAATGCTCGATTTTAAGCGTGCCTCATATCCAAGATTTGCAAAAATTGTAAAATCATGTTTTGTAACCGCTTTTAACCTATTTTTTACCAGAAAAGTCCATTCTAAAAATTTTGTTTTAATTATCGATATTTTGCTTTGAAAAATTATTTTCGGTTTACAACAGTTTTTGTGCATAAGTAAGAGAGTAATTCGTTTTGTTGAAATATTCCAATTTAAGATAGTGATACTTCATTGACAGTACCTTCCCCCTCTGCACTGCATAAGGGGTATGAGATGCCACCAGTGCACCCCCTCCCCAAAAAAAACTGAGTATGTATCTCGGGACCTTAAATTGTATACTGATATCCCTGTTTTTATGTATTTGGATTTTTTATGGTAGACATCTACGCAAATAGCATTCAATGGGGAGATTATCCTATTCCAACCAGCCCTATCCTTCCGTACACATTTATGCTGTCAAATCCAACCATATGCGGAGTGCCAATTTCCCCGATAAATGCTAGATCTATGCTTGCTGTGATTGACACTGGCACTTCTTGTCTCACGTTGCCCAGTGAGATGTTCGATTCCTTTGTAGCTTGGGCTCCTTTGAAGGTATCACCTTGTCCAGAACACAAGTGTCAGGTTACTGCGGAAGCACTATCAATTGGATTACCCTCGTTTTCGTTTACGAGGGGGTATGGCACCCCCTCATTAAATCTCCCTTTGGAATCATTATTGATGCCCATTGAAGATGGGGTTTATGAGTTATGTGTAAGCCGCGGAGCAGATATCTTGAATGAGGCCGATTATTTTGCATCTCCTCCTACGCCGATAGTGTTCGGGGCAGTCGCCCTGCGAGGATTGTATACAGTTATCAACGTGCCAGAGCTCAGAGTAGGCTTAGCTGTAAAGGATGGTATTTTTTCTTCAAACGAAGAAAATTGCGCACCAATCCCCACAGTAAGTAAATATATGTATACGAGAAAAATTACTTGAAATTTTTTACTAATGCTTCTTAATGTCATTGAAGCGATAAATATATTCATCGATAATTATTCTTTTAGCATGCTGAACTTTTGAGTTAGCCTTCAATTTTTCTATATTGCATCATATTGCTAATTATTGAATAGTGCCCCTCACATCGGGAATAGTGTGTCTGTTATTGGTTTAATGCCAGAAGGCAAAAGGATGTTTTGCAAATGCTTTAAGTTTCTTCTGTCACATCATCACTACCCCGTAATTTGTAGGCTTCACTTTTCCATCAAATTGGATTAAAATTAACCGTTCACCCACTCTTTCTGAAATGCCCATTGGCCATTAAAGTGTTTATCAAAATATTCAGGTTTTATGAACTTTGTATTTCAGAGTGGAGACATTTAAAAATCAATAAAAAGTAACGAAAAATTATAGCTAAACTCACTCTATGCAATAAATTTTTATGTGCAAGGTCTTCTGTGGACCACTATGGGATGGCTAAGAATCTGGCCCACCATTGAAAACATCAACATTTAATTTTTTTCGTAAAGAATTAGTTTGCCAAACGTATCTTATTGTAGGTTTTCAATAGTGTTGGAATTTTTGTCACCCCATGATGTTGATTTATGAAATATCAGTAACGTAATTTTAATAAGGCATAGTTACCAAGCTTCAAAATTTAATATATTTTTTTACTTTTTAATTCAGTGCAATTCAGCGTCTCGCTATGATAAAACTTCAAATTCATGTCTTTCATCGAAGTGTAGCACGTATTTAGCCTACAGGGATATTAATGGTACGTGCCAGTTCAGCCCCTATTTCGGTGGCACTTTATGGGCTGTATGTTTGATACTGTTTCTAACGGACTTTGGGGCAGATCTTCTGTCTAGGTACATGACAGTGGCAGGGCTTGGAGAACAGGGGGTGCATTTGAGGGGACGAGAATACAGATTCGGCCAGAAATTATTTGCGGCATTGGAGTTTATATGGCGAGTGATATCACCAGCATTTCATGTTATCACTCTTACGACGAGTACATCGGCTTCTAATCGCTTAGCGCAATGATTCATTTTTATTACTAAACTTGTAAAGAGAATCAATCAAATTCAGAACCGAACAAATTATAATAAACACGATAGAAGTTGCACTGAGAAGCAGGCTATATACAGTAAAATACCACATTTGTTCGGATCTAGCCTTCTGTAGACCCGATTATACTACGACCGCGGAAAATAAGTTCAGTTAAATTTTATTCTTGAAATCTCTTACATCAAGATATTTTTCTGTGTTTATTGTGCAGCTTAAGATTATGTATACCTGGCGTAACTTGAAATATTCAGCATGTTATAATTTTGCAAAATACTTGGCGAAAAGTCAATACCGATGCATAGGTGGACATTCAATGTTTTAGGATATTCTACGCTTGAATATTAGAGGAATTCAGCGATTCAATCAAATTCACAATCAGTTCATTACTTTAAAAATTGTGGGCGTTCAACTTTGAAGATATATAACATCTAGATATTACATTCAAATCGATGGGTTAGTATTAAATGCGTTAGATCTCACAAATAGCCAAATCCTCAAAAATTGCCCTTTCAAGTAACTCGAATAATGCATTAAATTGTTACTATGGAGGAAGATGACAGTAAAAAAGGGTTTACATTTTCCATCCAGATGATGATAAATTTGATGTCCTATAATGTCTTACTTCAACGTATACTTATAAAATCCTCGAATTGTATGCTTTTGCTAGTGAAGTGTTCATCATCTGTTGAATAAACTTCTTGTTAAATGAGTCTGTCGGAATCATTGAATTAAATTTTCCTAACATGGCCCTGAAATTTGAGCTCTGGAGAATTGAAAAAAGTGCAACAGCTCAACGGCAAAATATTTACCATGCCTGAGATAGATTAAGCACCAAATGGAACTTGGCACAAAAGCCTTTTTCCATTATTAATTATTTCCGAAGATTTACTGAGTACGTGATTGATTTCATATATATATATATATATCTTTTTACCATCTCATGAGCTGCGTGCATCAGTACTTTTTCATTTACAGCGAAAGGCCAAATTTATTAGAAAGATTGCAAAATTTTAAAAACCGAGCAAAGCAAAACAAAATTTTCAGAATGTTTAGTTTTAATAAGTCAAAATCTTTTCAGCATTAAGCGATCGAGGGATAAATTTCTAGCCTTAAAAAGCAAACTGGTCAGAAATTTTTTCTGTCATCCAAGATAGAATCCGATGGCAAATCCAGCTCCAAATGATCCACCAGCTGGCAAATTCGCTCGAAGTATTTTACGCAGCCTTTTCCACATAATCTTTACATCTTCCTACATGAAAAATGTGTCAAACCATATAATATGAGTCATACCCCACCCAAAAAAGCTATTGCTGTTTCATTTATCCAATGAAAAAGAGCAATTTCAAAGTTAGTCGCATCAAATCGAACGATATTATTGATTTTTATTTGCTGATGTGACCTTTTCGACAACGTTTGACATTGCATTTGAGATAGCAGTTCATGGAGGGGGCAACTCAGGCTAGCACAATAATGCAATGCGACTTACAAATTAGTCTTAGATAATGCGCACTTCAAGTTACTCTATAAAGATCATCGCAGCAAAGGATATTGAAAAATATTCAGCAGTCCAAAAGCAAAATTATGGGGACCAAAAAAATGTTGCTCAATCAGTTACAATTTTAGCAAATAGTATCCATATAGTTTGCAAAAAAAAATCTTCGAAATTTTTCTAATATAGATTTTCTCACAAATCCGACAAATAATCTTGTTTGAATGCTTAAATTTGACTTCGTAAAATTTCGCGATACCAAAATTTAATTCAACTTTTATAATGGTGAGAGGCAGCATTTAATCGTTCATCATAAAAATAAAATATGCTACTACCGTATGAGGTGAGAAAGTACTACCTGATAATGGGAAATTTAACAAAATACAGTGAAACCTCTTCAATCCGATAACTTGTATTTCTTGACACTTTAACAGTCTGAACAGGAGATAAGACTAAAACTTTTCTTTATGTTCAGTATCAGGATAGATCTTTATGTTGGAAATTTGAAACACTTGACAACGAAGTGTTGAACTTGGAAGGTTTCACTGTATTCCATAAACTTTTTTTTAAATCAAATTTACACTTACTTTGTCAAATTTTCCATCGCCATCCATATCCATCACATCGTGAGCCTTTTTTTGAACGGATATCCAATTTACGTTCGTATATCCGTAATGATTTGCAACTTGTGCTGCAACGAATCCTGATCCGATTAAAAATGCTGCTAATTTTCCTACCTATATATAGTTGCACATCATATTTATGGCAGAAAAATGCTCATTACCAACACTTTATGACAGGTTTAAAAATGCATAAATTGTTATCATATCAATGGTGACTTTTTACCAAAAGCATTGGATATTCTGTTCACTTACAAAGAGAAGCCGTCAAAGAATACACATCCAGGGGTATTTAAATTTAACCTTCAAAAGCATTATATTCCTAGAGCAAAAATATTGGTCTTATCTCAAATAAATTACCTTCTTGCAAGCATACCCTGAAAGTGCACCAGCCACACCACCAAATCCAATCCGCCCAATTTTGTCTGAATATTTATCGATAAGATCTGTAACTGCATCATCCTCATCATCATTGCCTTTTGAACCACCGCCAGCAGCTGAAGCAAGTGATTTTATGTTTTGGGCGAGATTCTTTGCATTGAGGGGATCACTTCCCGTGCAGTCACTCGTATTGCGCGTAGTTAAGAAAGTAATGGCTCCTCCAAAAATAATTAGCTCTGAAACTCGTTGCGCAGGCTTGGATTTTCCGTCTTTAAGAATACTGTGGAGTTTAGCAAGTAAAATTCGATATGTATTAGGTCATCTTTATAGGGAGAGCACTAAAATTACTCATTTCTTTAGAGAAAACATGAAAATTGCACGAAAAACAGTTGTTGCGATCAAATAACGTCTTGGCATAAGATTTCGTTGATAACACAGCAGATATGTTGAATTGTTGATCAAAATATTTGATTTACTAAAAGAACTCACGTCTTTGGAGATAAAAAAGATTTCCGCGCTGAGTTACGGCACATAAGGCGACTCCATGAATATGAGGCTGAAAGCATGACTTTGTGGCAATACTTCTGATTTGGACTGTTTCATTAATGTTGCGCGCAGATATCTAGAAAATAAGTCTTAATTAAAAACCAAATTCGAAACAGGGTCTAAAGAGAAAAAAATAAAAGAAAATTACTTTTAATCTCATCGTAACAATTTTTTATCAGATTTACAGTTTTTTGTGTAGCACAAGTGGGGTCTTGATAAAAATTTCTTGTATTCATTTGAAATGAATAGTTTTTGTACATACTTCCATTGTAATAACCTCTAGGTTGGATTATGATTCCCAAAACATCTTAGATATTTATTATGATGGTGAATCGTTAATAAATTATTCTTCTATACAATCTTTCATCACAAACTCATTATGAACTGAGAAGTCGTAAAAGTTTCTATTGTTAATAACACATCTACATTGATGAAATTCTTCCATATTTCAATGTCATTAAAAACTAGAGATACCCTTCGGTGTCCGGCTGCCCATAAGGGTTGTACCAGAACTTGTCCACTCTATTGAAATCAGAAATATCATCAAGACTTGAACTGTACTCGAATGGTAATGTGGGCTTGAATTGCAATCTGAAATGTAATCCTACCTTGCCATTCATTTATCAAGACTTGTTCTATAGACTTGGACAGTTTTCTAAATTTCAATTTTAATAAAGTTGGAATAAGATAAGTGCAGCGTAAACAAAAAAAATTGAATTCCTACCACCAGCTATTTTTATTCATATTTTCAAAAAAATTTTACATGCCATTTTGGTGCACATAAATTCCTATTAGCACTTGATCTGTTTTGCTGTACAGTTTATTATGAAGCCATGATTTGTTATTTGTTATAGGCTTACATACAATTCTCAAAAGAAGCCATAGTTATTCTATTGACTTAATTTGTCTTATAAGTACATTTTCTTAAGTTGTATTGTGTTGATGAGATTCGTTCTCATCAACACATGAAATAGAAATTTGTATACTGTGTTTGCACATGTTGTTTCATATTTTCTTACTTGCCCTGTACTTCCTGATTCATGGGTGAAATACATTTATCAATTTCTATTCTCTCCCAAAAAAGTTGCTTGCATTGAAACATCTGGCAGCTTCTTAGAGTCTATTTTTACCTAAAAAGTTTGCAATCAATATTCAAATGTGCTAACACAACAATACTACTGTCTATGCAGTGAAGCCTCTATTGGCTAACAAATTGGCTTTAAACATATTTGCCAACAATTTACCAAATATTTTTTGTCGATTAGTTTGATTTTAAAAATATTCCAAGGTTTTTAAACATAGTAGTTTAGTATGTAACTCCAAAAGATTAATTTGAACTTTTACGTAAAAATTGATTAAATGCTGCAGTTTTGCCTAAAAAAACATTTGCATTGTACTTTTACTAAATATGATTAAATCATTACTGACACTGAGGAAATGATAGAAGATTTTCATAGAGATTAATTGAAACAAATATCATATTTACAAAACTCAATTTCTTTATTTGACAAACTCTACGATAGTTTTTCTTCAGTTCTGAAACATTGCCTTGCATCAAAAAAAGAATTAGTTGTTTTACAGTAACATTATAAAACAGTAAACAAGCAGAAAATTTTTCTTGAATTAAAAAGTAATCTTAAGAGTATATGTTGCATTAAAACTAATTTTCAACTTGCTGCAACTTTTAACTAATGTTGTACAATATTCCAAAAATTAAGTGGCTTGCACAACACAACCAAAAAGCAAAAGAAACAAAAAGGTTTCTTGCCATACCATGATATACACTTAAATTACGTTTACTTAGATTACTTTTTTGGTTGACATGTAGAAAGTTTCTCTTAAATAATTCTTAACTTGCTTAACACCATATGTAATGTGCAGTTTTACAGGCACACTAATACTTAAAAATAGAGATTGAGAATCAACAAATGCTGCTCTACGATACAAAATAAATTTCAGAAATTTTTTCTCTGAAAATTTAAAAAGTATGCAAAGAAGTATTGATTTTCAAAAAAGAGATACATAATTGACTTAGAGATTCATTTCTGGGTGGTGGCACTGCTTAGTCTTTTAGAGCTTTTTATCTTAAACCATGCAGAAAAAGTATTGGCAATTAGTTTTTACATGAGTGCACCATTGACAATTTCTAAAATGTGCCACGAAACTTTATAGAAATGGAAAATTTTTGCTATTAACCATAAAATAGAATTCCTACATACATGTATATATATTTGGTCAGACTTTCATATTAAACCCTCTAATTTTTTCACTCAATGATACCATTATATTAAAAAATTTACCATTTTTGGACAAAGATGTTAAAATTAGGGATGAGAGCTAGGACTTTTTTATTGATTTAAAGTGAAATTTAATTTTTTGATAAAGTTAGTCAGATTTTGTACAATGACCAAAAGAACTTAGGTCTGCAATATTCAATACAGATATTAAAACTTGAAAGTAATGTGCAAATTTTAAATTTCCATCAGTTTTCAGTTATAGTTGCGCTATTAAGATAGCTAGTGCATGTATTGCATTATATTTCTTCTAAACTTCTAAATTAACGTTATTATTAAAATCAGATGGATCAGACCATGTAAAACAGATTTCAACTGTAAGCATAAAAATTGCAATTGTTATGCATTGATCGACTATTTTTAGGTATCTCTATGCCAACCTGTTCAATATTGCTTTTCGTGTGTTAATGGCAATAAAAACTGTTTTTTTAAATTTTGTGTTATCATTATTGATAGCTATATTATTTCATGGTAATCGAAAGTTTACAACTTAGGTCAGCTATTTTTCATTATTTTTTACAGCTATATTTCAACAAGTACAGCTTGACAGAGCATAAAAGTTTCTTGCAGAAACTCATATATCTAATTGATTGCTAGATATTTTAACAGATAGTTATTTTTCATAGCTAACAAACTGAAGTAGACATACCGTAGTACTTGAACCATCTCATTAAAGCTAAATAAAATTTAGAAACAACGAGTATATTAGTTTCTTTTCACAAATATTATGTGGTTCAATATTTGCGCTTGTGAGTTGTTCAGCTACATATGGTTAAGCGGAAGAAAATAATTATTCCTGTCTAATACTTCAATAAGTTAATAAAATAAATGTGTTTGAATACTTTTTAAACCTACTAGCTTTAATTAATGTAACTAACACTTTGGGGTATCACATAGCCCAAACATTCTGTTGGAAATGTGAAATACAACAAAATGCAGGAAACTGTGACAGAAGTGTGCATATTTATCATGTACTTCTTGTCTTGATAGAAGTGAACTAACTTTATCAACACTACAAAATATATAACCCTTCTGGCATCTGTGCAGCAAACTTACTTGGAACACACCATAAATACTTCAATGAAAACTTGCTGCAGCTACAAAAATAATTAATTCTCAAGGGAGTTAATTCATAGCACATTAATAGTTATTGATGATTCAAGAGTGCTACCTAATACTTTCCGTAGTTTATTGATTGATAAATTGTAAATTACCAAGTAGTGGCAAGTGCTGTCTGTTGTTTTTAGTGCTAGCTGGCAAAATGTACCCCTCATTATTAGGTATAGTTCTGCAGATGACTCCAGCGCTACATGACATTAAAAACAATTTGTATTATTTCAAGTGCCACCCAGAATTCACAATAAAATCTTCCCAAGCAAAAGTATGGCTTTTAATCAGCTTATGAAGTAGACATGAGGCTCCAAGCTATATTTACAGGGATGGGCTATTGAATTTCTTCTGTCTGTAGTCATTAGTTTTGAGTGCAGTAGGTGGGTGAAGATATTCATTTGCAGTACTATGAAATTATTTCATCATTTTACTCTGTTGCATCAGCAGTATATTAGACAATAACCAATGCCAGCTACAACAGCCATTAGTGTGTGTAAAAATATATCTCAACTAGGTAATGAAAACCAGTTGAAGTTTGCTGAATCCTACTGCATGCAAATAAGTTGCATGCTGGCTTCCAATTACTGTCACTAATTCTACTACTTCTTAGAATCAAATTTTTCTTCATTCATAAAAGTGTCAAAATGCACAAAAAATCAATATGGAAATTTAAGATTGATAACGCACTAAAGTATTTATTATTGTAATTCAAAGAGTAATTTTGCATATAAGCGTTAAATTTATAAATGTGAACTTCATAATGGACAATTATATATTATTTAAAAGGTTTAAAATTATTTGTTAAAAGAATGACTCTGCTAGCTTTAAATCAACTTATGATTTGCATTGATCAGTTACAAAAACCTACTAAACTGCCAGCAAATTAAGTTTTGCTATCTTTCAAAAATTTGATATTTTATAAGGTTTTAAGTAAGGATTGTCAACACTTTTTTCCACACTTTTTTCCACACTTTTTTTATGGCAGCTCCACTAAAAAATGGAATTATGAATTTCCATCTTGAAAGTAGCGTTGACATATTTGAGGATATATTGCTCTTGCTAGAAAGTGGTCAAGTATAAATTCATGTAGCGTGTGACCAAATGTTGTTTCTCTATAAAATGAATAATGTTAAAAAATGTGTCAAATACTTTGCCAAATGCAAGTTTAAGTTCAGCAAAGCCTGTATCAATGGAAGTACACCGTGCATGATTGTTGAGTAGCAGCGTGCTTTGGAAAAATAGGCTGGTAATCAATGCTTTAATTGCTAAAAAGTATAGTGTCAGACACTTTTAAGTATTGCCTGTCTTGTAGCAACAGCAACAAATTGATAAGTGTTGGAGTCAGAACAAGGAAAGGGAAATTAAATAGCATTTTACGACTAACAGAATATTAAGCACCAGTTACCAACATGATGAAAGTGCCTACTAAAATATGTTTTGCAATTAAGATTATCTAAAGCATAAAAGTATTAATCAAAGCACCAATGCCATGAGAACTACCTTGAAATGCACCAGATTCCAATAAAATTGGATTTACTTGTTCACATACATATATGTTTATAAGCATTTTACTGCCATTTTGTTCTAAAACTGATATGCATAATAGCAGCAAAGTTAGCAATAATGCTTGTATAAGATTATATTATATTCCTCTTCAAAAGCCTAAAATTGAACGTTTATAATTTTGTAATCTGCTCTTGAAATTTTTGAGAAGTTAAAATTCAAAAGCACTTAACTTTCAACTCTTTAACTTCTGTTTCATTTTTGAGCTCATTGAACTGTTGGAGGATAAATTTAAAAAATGCAAATAATCAAGAACAAGTCTTGTCAAAATAGCTTCATTCCCAAATTTTTAAGCATGTCATTTTGTGAAACTTTTCATGTGAAATTTTTAAATTTTCTTATTTTCGAGCTAATCAAAGTATCAAGGTGAATTTTTATGCTTGATGTGTAATCTTATACTTGATGTTTTTTAAATATTTCATTTGTTTATTGTTAGGAACTAATATTGCACCATGTCTTCCATTTAAAATATCTTAGGTATTAGCTAATAACTTTTGTATCTGAGTATAGTCGATGTGCTGGAAATGCTATTAATGTAATATGTTACTGAGGGTGAATCTTGTCAACACATGCAGTAAACAAGTAACAACTATTGTACATGTTTTATCATGGGTTTCTGTTTCTCTATACTTTTCTGAAATCACCCGTATCAGTTTAGTTGGTTTTATGCATTTATTTTAAAATATCTTGCCAATGAAATAATAGATTACAGAGCATGTAGTAGATAAATAAGTGTCTTTTCTCAAAAGGTCAGAGATTAACAAGTTACACTGCTATTTATATTTTCAAGCTGTGCTATATTACAAAGTTTTTACAAGTTTCTTTTGCAAGATACATTACTCAAAGCAATCGTTTCAAAGTTAATCCTACGATCTAAATAAATTTCATGACTTTCACTTCAACAATTGATTACACATTTCAGCTTGCATTGCTATTGGAAAAATGCATGAGAGTACATAGTTACTAAAATTGTTAGCCACAATATCTTTAAGGTTTATGCCAGTATTCAAAAATAAAATTTTTGCCTCTATGATAAAGTTTTATATTTTCAACAGCATTTTCAATGCTACCAGCAAAATATTTTTGGAAAATAACGTTGCATAAACAAATATTTAAGTATTAGTATAACTTTGTTACAACATGATTTGATTCACAAGTTTCTGCATTTTAAAATGATCTAACAGTAATTGGTTCTATCTCTAGGCTTATTTACCAGCGTATGTACACTTTGAAATGATTTACATCTTATGATACTTATTTCCAACCTAGCTTTTTGAATTTTTTTTCAAGAGTCTGCTGTTAGGAATTAACCGGTTAACGGTTAATCTTATAACTATGTTAGCTGCATCATTGTTTCTGTTCTCAGTTTTAGAATTCTGACTGCTGACATCATGTTCTCACTTTAGCTAATGGAATAGTGCCACAGCATAATTACTACTGGTCCATCATAAGATTGAATAATTGTCTGTCTTGCATTGTTAAAGTTCACTTCTAGCAACACAGTAATATATACTGTATGATTTATGCTCAAATGTCTGTTTGCATTACATCTGCATAAATAACACAGCTTAAGTCCAAATTGTAGTCTAAGATGTTCAAATCAGCAAGTAAAAATTGATTGCTTTATTTATTGTTACATATGTAAGATTCTAAGTACTTATTTATCATCAGAAGAACAAAGTTATGCAGTTGCTACATTTCCTATTTTTGAAGACAGTGTACCAGATATATTTTGGACTAAATGTCTAATTAAAATACGTCAAAATTGTGCAAAAACTAGAGAATTACTCTTTATCTATTCACTCAGTATGTACATGGTTAAGCAAAAAATATTAGCTTGAACAGCAATGATGATAATAGATAAAAGGGAAACTAAGTACTCTGATATATAAAGATGTACAACTATGTGGTATATTTAATTTACAGAAAACATATTTCTAAAAACTTTAATGGAGTGTAA
This sequence comes from Vaucheria bursata, assembly GCA_032358265.1. NCBI lineage: Eukaryota > Xanthophyceae > Vaucheriales > Vaucheriaceae > Vaucheria > Vaucheria bursata. The sequence goes on from JAULBW010066011.1 coordinate 137,304, forward strand.
CTATGACAAGTTCATAGTTTGCTACTGATTTTCTACATTAGCTGTTTTGCACAAACTACAAAAAATGTTTGACATTTTGTATTAGTTGCATAGTCAATATTAGGAAATGATGAAATGCTGGAAAAACCTGACTTTATATTCTGTAAAACATATATGTTTTTTTGGCATTGATGCATCATAAGAAAATAAATCAAGTTTGCATATACATTATCACTTGGATGATGTAATTTTGTCATGATAACATCAGTAAAAACTTTTTATAATGCTTTGTTCCTGCAGAACAAAAATGACTAAAATTTAGTCATTTCATAATTATATGCCATTATTTTTTTTAAAGTAAACATTTTATTTTTATACATATGCATAGTATACACTATTGTAAAGCTGATTGGAACTCAGAATTGTATCATATTGTAAACTCTTGCCACCATCTAGAGCCATTAAAATTCTTATTTCTCTTTGGCAAAAATAGATGTCCTTCAAAAAATGGAGAGTAGGTTACTATTAACCCAAAAATTGATTTCCACACCTTGGATTGGTGCAGTGGAATGTTATTGGAAGAAAGTTAAGTATCCAAGATTATTATTACTGAAATATTACTAGATGATAATTCAGTACTATTTCAGAGGTGCTATCCAGTGATGTGTTTTATAACAGTAATGCTCAGATAGTACCCATTTCTAGTAGCAGTACGGTTACATTTGAAGTGATCTAGAATTGTTCCAGCAACAATTACTTTCCCGTAATTACTGTTCAGCAATCTATCCAGTAGCAGTAATGTTCCAGTAATGTTCCAGTAATGACCATTAGATAGTGTATCGAATATCCTATTCAGTAAATTTAATATCCTACCGAATACCAATGAAAAATTTGCATACAGTACAATGCAATAGGAAATAACTTGCTGGATAATTAAATTCTATGCAATATTTTCTAACGATATAAAATAATAGGAAAATGGTAAACAAAAAAATTACGAAAAAGGCAGAAAATGCGAAAAAGGCGAAAAAGGCAGAAAAAGCGAAAAAGGCGAAAAAGGCAAAAAAGCGTAATATAATGTATGTTCACAATATTCTGGACTGGCAAATATCTATTCAATTTTCAAGTCATTGTCCAGCTCGTTTACCTTATCGCAGAGATAATGAACGTCAATGGTGCAAACTATGGTGATTGGACGGCATCATCAGCTATTGAAAAAGCGAAGCAAAGTGGAAACATCAATATTCACAATGTTGTCCATACGGAAATTATGGATCTTTCTCTCTCCAGTCGCGAAGAGCAAGATAAACATGCGGAAATGCTACGTAAACTTGAGGCCCAAAGGCGTGCTCGCACAATGGCTGTTCCGACCTTACCGGAAGAAGTGGCCAATATGCTTCGAAAGCTGGGTCAACCAATTAAGCTATTTGCTGAAAGCCCTGCGGATGTTCGAGAACGCTTGCGGGAGCATTTTGCCCAGCTAGAAATGGATGGTGAAGGGGAGATTATTCAAAGCCTTAAAGAAGATGAAGCTATGAAACAGGCCGCTGTTTCTGCGCCCGAAGGTGCTAAGGATGAAGTTGTGTATACTATCGCCTCCGATGCGTTGATTAATGCTCGTCGTGTCATGGCAGCTTATAGCTTTATAGCAACTCCACGTCGGTAAGCATTTGTCGTATTTTGAGGAAGAAGCTGTATTTTATATCACATTTTACTGAATGAGCGTCAAGTAATTCCGTTAATTTTTAGTGATCTATCCATAGTAAAATAAGGACGCTCCACATTGATTATCTTATGAGTTTCTTATCTAAAAAAACTCGAAAATTTAAGATTTATGTTATTAACAGAAAGTAAAACTTAATATAATCGTCAATATTATTTTGAGTCGTAGGGCTCTGCATTTGATTTTTCACTGAAAATGAATAAAGGATAAGGTATTATTGTGCACAGTGCAGGTTCAGATTTTCGGATATAAATTTTTTCAATGTAATAAATTAATATAGTGGTTCTGGCAGATTTTTTACATCTAAAATTTACTGTACATAATGGAACTATGCTTAGTTAGCACTATCCTAATACAGTATTTACTTGAAAATGAATGTACACAATAAAATTAGAGTCATTTTTACCTGTGACACAAGAGAAGGTCGGTTAGGTTGGAGTTATTGGAACTTGTCCCCATGGTTAAATGTGCAATTATGATGAGCCAATACCGTATCCCGCGAATAATGAGGCATACAAAAATTTCAGACTCTGTTCATCTCAATTTTGTATAGACTCCATTTAAAAAAGAATGGTCAACATGACAACTCAAAAGAACCCGTATTCAACTTGAGTTTTCTTACTCAATGTCAAGTTGAAAGTTGAAATCCAATGAGTTATAGCTGCTCGAATTTTGATATTTGCTATTAGTTATATTCGGGGGCACCGTAGTGATATAGTGAGAAATTGATAAGTTTAAATAATGTTATCGTAGTACGATGTTTCTCTCTTACGGCGATAATGATTGATTTAATTTTCTGGGATATATCGCATGAAGATTTTTGTGCATTTACATGTTTAAATTTCATCGTTTTCAGTCTCTCGAATGCAAAACGCCGCCGAAATGATTCTTCTGTTGCCCTTTCGGAGGACAAGTTTGCTGCAAATATTTATTCAAGAATAAAAAAGTTGGCAATGAATGTTAGTGCTGTAGGCGATGAAAGACCCATTTCTGCAGTTCGAGTTTCGCCCGACGGTTCAATCGTTGCATCTGGTAATTTTTTTGTCAGTTTACCTCAATTAGTAAATAGTATTTGATGTTTCATTTTTTTCCTTTTCTGGAAGATTTTATCAGCGATAGCAGATGTGCTAAGGGCAAATTAATTTTTGCATTGAAAGTGTAGAAGGCTGCTTAATTTTTTCAAGAACTAAAGGAAGGATCTTAAAAATTACTGCTAGTTGTATTATATTTGTTTATGATGACGCAGACTAGTAAAATGTACAATCCAATATATGAGCCACTATTATAAAATAATGAATAAGGTTTTAATGCTCATGTTAAAGCATAATTGTGTACTTTAAGTTATAATATTACTCCGATTTTTAGCTTTTGTACCTTGACACTGAAATTTTGTCCCAATAAAGGTCACACTTAATTTTGCATACATTTATTTAAAAATAATTGGTTTTCGTGTATTTTTCTAAAACTGTGACTTTTCATTTGAGACATAATTCCAGGGACAGTGTAGACATCTGCTGATTCTTTCTCTTTTCTCTCATTGCTGTCCCTTCGTTTATTTGGTATATATCATCAACGAATCATATCACAGGATCGTGGAGCGGAATTGCCAAATTTTGGGATATCAATGGCTTGAAAAATCTTGGAAGCGTAAGTGGCCATAATGATAGAATGACAGGATTAGCATGGCATCCTACTGCTTTTCTGGAGAGCGGCCCCTCATTACTTGCAACAGCTTCTGCCGATAAGGTGAGAAGGAAAAAATGTATTTTTTCTTGGTATTAGATACGCTGGTGCACTGGCACGAAAAAGAGGAATTCATTTTCTATATCAAAACCTCCAAAGCTATAATTGTCATATGAAATTGGAGTGTGACCTTTCAGGGATAATTAAGTGGAAGTTGGTGAAAAATTATAGTAAGGCACCGAGTAATTTAAATCCTTATTTAACCTTTAAAAACTGCTACAAAGTTATAGTTTCCATCTAAATTAAACTTGCTCAGAGTTGAAAAGTCATCAAGGTTAAAATATGCTGAAAGTGTTGAATATTTCTCGAAATTATTCCTAACATTTATTTTAACTGCTCTGAAATTATTCCAAATTTACTTTTCAACAAATACTATTTTTATGAAATCGAAATCGAACTCATTATGAGTTGAAAAGTTATCAAAGTATATTTCTGCCCATTCAAAACTTCTTCCAATTGGGATGAATTAGCTGTTCTTAACACTTTTCTCTTCTCAGTGGCGTAAACTAAGTACTCATTCAAATTTTACGATTAATTTTTATATGCAAAAAAAAATTGAGTCCGATAGTATTATAATCGAAAAATTATTAATTTTAGTATTTATCATAGGTGAATCTACGTTGAAATAGACTTGTAAGCTTTCGTTTATTAGTTAAAATCGAATTCTTTACATCTGAAGTTTACTATATTGCAATTTTCATCCATATAGACTGCATGTATTTGGGATGTTCGACATTTATTGGACAAAAATAACATGGATATCGAAGAAAAAAGTCGACAACATAAGCCGATATCTACATTAACCGGCCATGCGGATCGACTTGCTCGAATTGAATTTCACCCTTGTGGCAAGTATGTTGGGACCGCTTGTTATGATCACACATGGCGGCTTTGGGATGTAGAGACTGGGGCACAGATTTTGCTTCAAGATGGTCACAGTAAAGAGGTTTACTCTATATCATTTCAAGGTGAAAGCACATTCTTTTTCAGGGAGATGTATTCATGCATCCCAACAATATTCATTAGAATTTATTTACATTCATATCTGTATTTTATATTAATGCTCTTATGAGCATTAGAATAAATTAGTTTAATCGACACTAAAAATATTGTGTCTATTTTTTTCTTAGCTCTGTCAACACTCATTCGTGCATGATTTTCACCTTTTTAAACAGAATTGTTGGAATGCAATGTGTTGCCGATACAACTATTTCCCTCTATAATTTCTTAAAGTTGATGTTAGCACTCTTTGCCTCCCATAATTAGTGTCAATTCCTATGTAATGTTAATAACACTATACGCTGTATAGAGACATAAAAATTGAGCTTGCTAATAGTGTTATGAGCACTTATTTCAGAAGTGAGTGTAGCTATACTATCCGTCCTCTTTCGGTCTATCTATCTGAAATTAGCCCTATCAACTTCCTCCATATATAATGCCCATATAGTTGTATTCGAATAGTATTACGCTCTGAGAAAACTATGGCTCATATATTTACATGGCATTTTCGGATTACATCATATCACGAATTAGTAATTTGTGAAGATTGTATTCTTTAAATTTTTAAATAAAAATTTGTCAAGCATAGTAACAGGGTAATTTGCTCATTGATGCTGAAGGGACATCCGAGGAATTGTATTCGAATTGTACTGTCTAAAGACTCTAATTGTCTTAAATGATATAATTTTTAGTTATAAAGAAACCATATAAAAAAGTTGGGAATGGTTGTATTTGAAAAGTACGTTCATAATTTTTATCAAAGAACAATTCAATTATAATTCCTAGGAATTATGATTGAATAGGTTATGTTCGAACATATTTATGAACTGTTAAGAACTGTAAAAATTCTAGGCAATTCAAATATCACCTCCAGGTGGTATGTTCGGGGGAAGGTGATAGCCATTCAGATACACCGCAATAAGCTGGAATGTATTCTTTGACATGGTCACTCTTTTCCAACTTATCAAAAAATGTTACGATTTTTTTTTATTACAAATAAATATTATGCATTTCACTGCAGTTTATAACAAATTGTTCTACTTGGCCACTCTGGGTCTAATTTAGCTGTTGAGTTACGGCTGGATAATATTACAGAAATACATTTCATGCAGAAGTACTTGAATAAAGTGCTATGGTGTTCTATTCGAGTGAAGATTATTTAGTTTTAATTTTTATTTCTTTTAGCTGATGGATCTCTAGTTGCAACGGGGGACTTTGGGGGTGTAGTACGATTGTGGGACTTGAGAAGTGGAAAAACAGTTCACAGTATGACAGGTCATGTCAAACGGGTAACTTGTTGTGATTTCTCCCCGAACTGTTATGAGCTAGGTACGGGTAGCGATGATCACACAATTCGAATATGGGATTTAAGACGCAAGGGATGTGCTTATACGTTACCAGCACATGCTGCCTTGATATCGGATTTAAGGTGATAGTCATTGAATTCATGCAGAAAGTGCATGTTAATTCAAGTTAATTTTCAAATGATACAGATCTGAATCATACGTACAAGTCAGATGTACAGAATACTTATGAGTACACTCATAAATTACCAGCCCATGAATTCGAATAAAGTCACTCAAATTTTGCATAGTATTTATAACTTTTTTAGCTTTTTTAAAATAGTTTCTATCTGATTAGATAAATTGATTTCATGACATCGGATTTAAAGTAGTAGTCGCATATAGCATGTATTCAATCTTTGTTTCCCAGTTGATTCAATTGGCTACTCTGTTCTACTTAACATTATCCATGAAAATTGTGAGGATTGCATTCGAATACAGCGCTTGCTAGATATACGATTCAATTAAAATAATATGGGGTATTATATTTGGTGTAATTACTACTATTGCACTACTCGAATACAACTCCTTTCCATGCTATATGCTCACTTTTTACTAAAATCAACGTATGAATGTCAAAATCAAATAGATTATATTTGAAATAAATCACGTCATGATTTGAACAATTTCATTGTCCATACATGAATTTTTGGCTTAATTCATACAATGGTTCCAAGGTATCATCAATTTTAAATTTCTCTTGTGATTATTGCTAGAGATTTACTAATTTTTGGCCCTGGTGAAAATTGGTATAACGCGCAGGAAAGATCTGTAATAATTCTTTTACTGAGTTTCAATCGTGTCTATTGGTTGATGCTGGTGACCTCGATCAGTATTAAGACGACAGGTGACATTGTTAGAGATACATCGAATTGCAGTAAAGAGTGTATTATTCGAAGGAAGATAGCATTATAATATCAGCAGTTTTGATAAATCATTCAAATGTATGCAGATATAGCAAAAGTGGAGAAGTGATCGCTTCATCTTCATTCGATTGTACGGCACGATTGTGGAACACTAGGGATTTTTCTATGATCTGTACGTTGAAAGGACACGAAGGACGAATCAGTGCGTGCGATTTGACGCCCAATGAGTCGAGATTAGTCACTTGCGCACTCGATAGAACGGTGAAAATATGGGCGCATGAAGATGAATTTTAGTTGGAATGCTCAAATTCACAGAGTAAATGTACTTGTGGTTGTAATGCTTGCAGAGTAAACGTCGGACACGGCAAGTTCGATTTGAACGAATTTTCACCTGTAGATGCAATATAACGAGTCACTTAAGTGGACCCGATAGATTCATTTTACCTTAAGTTTCCAGTACCATTTTCTGAATATGCAATTGGATTTGATTGGTTGCCTTACTTCATTAGCTGAAAGTATTCTTCATATGCTAGTTAATGTGCAATTTCTGTAATTTATTGTTGCTGACAAATCATGTTGTTGAATATTTTAGATATGAGAGAATGCTGAAGCTCCTATATTATACAATTTCTCTGCTCAATTATAAATGAGATGATTATTTAAAACAATATTGTAGCATGGTAAAATACGCAATTACAATAAATTCAGGCAGTTGAAAATTTATCAATAAAGCATATTAAAAAAATCTTTAGTGGCACATGAGCTGCACATATCAGGCCCTTAAGACATAAATCAAACATTGAAGTTTTGATATAACTAACAGTTCTGCCGTCGATATTTGTAACTCTATTTTTAATTTTTTGTTGAACGTTAACTGTTCTCAATGAAAAACAGTTCTGAACACATCTTTCCACCACACCTTTTTGTCCTATGAAACAGAGACACATATGATCGAACAGAACTGTTGATATTCCAAAAATCAACAGTACATAAATTTTATTATTTTATAGCTTTGCCCCTCCATCAACACCGTGTGCCGACGTTTATTGACGTCTAACCTGGATTCCAAAATATTCAATTAACTGAAAATTTTTGGAGTAACCGACAGCATCAGTTTACTAATTGTAATGGACCTTTCTATATATAATATAGATCGTCAAAAATCAGTATACAAATTTATAGAAATACTTTTTATTGTGATAAAAATCAATCGCTATCGTATTCATCTTCACTACTTTTAGTGCGCCTTATGTTAATTGCATTTGCACCTACTCCATCCCTAGGATTCCCCTCTAATTCAGTCTCGATGATGCCTAATTTAGCTAAATACCATTCTAAATCCTCAGGTTTCATTCGAACACCCCCTAATTCCTTTAAACCCACCAGTTGACTTGTCAACTTTCCTTTGGAATATATAAACAAAGCTGGTAAATTCTGTTCTGGCCAGTTTTCGATGGCTTGAGTTGAACGAATTCGAACAAATTTAACCTCCCGAAATTTAGAAGCTAGGATTTTGAGGGATTCTTCCATGATTTTGCACTCAATGACACTGTCTTGGTATAAATGAGCAATAACAAAAGCTGATTCGCTGGCATTTGTTACTTCGGCAATCCAATCAGCCTTACTGATTTCGTACACCTATGAGATAAAACAAAACACTTTAAAGAACCAATAAAATTTAATTGAATCTAAAAAATATTTATGATGCGGATTTTTGCTAATATGCTTTGAAAAAAGCTGTTTAAACTGTAATGATAATTTTGCGAGCCTTTTTTTGGTACTTCGTCTAACGTAAAAGACAAATTAAATCGACAAAGAGTTATTGCTATTTTGCATTATGTGCGCATCTCCAAAAATCTATACGGACCTTAAGTACATTTATTTAAAAGCAACTCATGAAGTTTTTATACATATATCAGAAAGTTTAAATGCTGGTCAATCGTGGCTCATATCCGATCTATTTTCCGGGAACATGGTTGAATTTTTTGTTGTTTCCGGAAATTTATTCCAACTGTCATAATTAAAGTAAAAAGACAAAATACATTCACCCCAGATTACTAAAATCTGAGGTTTCCTTATTTTTCCCCTGGTGACCCTACAGATGATTTGTGCCACCAATTTCATTTGGGGAAGAGCGCAAAAAAAAAGAAATGAAATTATTCTCTTGTAACAAAACTATTCTTTTATTAGGTTTCAGCCCTTTCTATTGGTTGATACTGGTGGCCTCAATGAAAGGCAGGGCCACTGGTAGCACTGTTAGGAAGCTCTTAAGTTTATACTATGAATCGACCATATCAACAGGTCAATTATTAATAGCTAATCATGTAAATAGTTCATTATCAAAGCAAAGAGGCAAGATATTCACTGAAATCCTTAATATATGATTCTGTTCAGAAAATATTTATTCAAATGAACAAGAATCAGAGAAAATCATATTAATGTTAGTGCTTGGAACGATAATTCCGATCTTAGCGCAGAGGCTTAACTCTTGTAGATTGTGGCCAAAGTTATTGCCTAGGTTTCAGCTAAAAGTCAAAGCTTTTTGACGGTACACTGAAAACTGTTTCGACAATGATGGCCATTGATTTAAATGGAATATTAGACAGTAAACTTTGAATATATTTAATTTGCGTTACAAATTTCGACTTATAACGAATAAACTAAACTGGTATATTGTACCATATTATGCTTTAGAGATTTTTAGATACGGTGAATTAATCAGGTAATGCGGACAGAATCTTTATTCCCAAAAACTACTACACAAGTGTCACAGTATTTTTGAAAATAATTTGCGTGCACGTATTTGAATATTATAAACACTAATTGCTGTGGATGATGTTCGGTATACTGTTCAAGAAAAATTTATAACACTGCGGGTGGGGGGAGTGTACAGTTCGGTGGAAGATGATGGTAATTATGTACCTCTCCGAAGCGAGCCCTTGCTGCTTTAGCCCTTAATTCATCTAGTCTTTTTTGCCTAATTTTCTGCAAAATCTCCTCCTCATCTTCATCAGCGTACTCATCTTCCAGATCTTCAAGTTCGGAAAGATTTTTTTCTTCCATTTTATCCTCAAAGGTCTGGTTTCTTAGGTTTTCATAGTGCGCTTCTTTTAGTTTTTCCTAAAAAGTGTTGAAAATATAAATTGAAGTTTTGCATTTGAATGTCCAATATTGTAAACTAACAGTTACTCCTACAGCAAAAACTTTATAAATGATTCCATTTTATTTAATTACCTCTCTTAATAATGAATAATTCCTTCAAACGATTAATACTGAAAGCTAGTACTAAGCGTTTTTAAGTGCAGAGAAATCATTTTACTATGTACAATAATCTTGATCTTGTGAGTCTCAAAGTAAAGATAGCTTTTGATTAAAAATAGTTCGTTTTCATTTTAGGATGAAAAATTACATTCTGAATTTGTGATGTTTGAATTTTCTATTCTTCTTATAAACAATGCTTAATAACTGGAAAAGTAACAAACCATAACATTAAGCTGATTCGGAAGACAAAAAAAATAACAATTTATTGACAATAGAAGCACGAACAATACTCCGATAATCAATGATTTTTCCATATTTTTCGTTTTTGTAAATGAATAATTGTTGATTCTGTAATCCTCCATTTTAATTAAATTAATGAGGGGTATTATTTTATGCTTTCATCGTAAACATATTCTAGATTTTCAAAATGTACATAACTTTTATCACGTAGAAAAATATATTTATATTGCGATGAATATTTTATATGAATCAAAATTAATATTTTCGCATGAGCTGAGGTCTATGCAATCCATGTGAACAATTTTTGAAGAGTAAGTCTCACCAACTCTTCTTCGAGTCTAACTTCATCTGGATCAACACCTTTATTTCTTAGTATTTCATCACGACTAAGAACTCCTTTCTTAATTAAGATTTCATCCCACTCAGTCGTTTCAGCAGTAAGAGGAACTGAAGTTTGCCCTCTATCTCCCATTTTTTCTTATGAACTTGTTGGCAATGTTTGATGTTCCGAGAGGTAATGCTCTTTAAAAAGTGCTGCATGAGTTTAACACTAAGATTGGGCGTAACATCACATTTGGGATAAAAGGATAAACTCAAAGTAAGCTGCCTTTAAGCCATATCAGTAACTTCGTTTTGTAACACTCGGTAGATAGAATGGAGCGTTGCTGGATGAAACTCCACCAATCTCTATATAGGTGCTGTAGCAGCAATATGTAGATTATGCTCATTTAATAACATCTCCAGTTACAATAACATCACTCTTGGTCCAGTAACATCTCCTGCAACAGTAACGTCAAATCAATAGCTGTCAAATCATTTAGTAACCAAATTGTTGTAGTGGAGACCACCCAGTAACATCAAGAGTATCAGTAATATCTAAATATAACCAAAAGAAAAAGCAGTTGCTCACATGTAGCATGATCCATTTAGATATCCATTGTGAGTTTTTTACCTAAATGATAAATTTTTTTGGAATATCCAAAGAAATTTTTTCTGGTTAGGCCACCAGTGCTGTCCTGTAACATATAACATATCCACTAACATAAAAACCTGCAACGCTAGTAGCAGTAACACTAAGGCTATACCAATCAAGTTATATCTATGATAGTTACTATAAGATTATACACATTTATTAGCATCTCAAAAAAACAGTAATGCTGCTGGAGAAATATTCTAGCAAGTTTCAGAGATAAAAATGTCAAAGTAATAACTGTGAAGCAATGCATTGAGCAAAGCACTTCAACAATGACTATCTAGTAGCATTGACATTCCTGTCACTACATCTGATTAAGACCAAGTCTGAACTTTTCAATCAGTTTCACACTACAGCTGTTCTTCAGCAAAAAAAGTTTCTTTTGGGGATATTAGAGTCACTTTGATCAGCATTACCAGTATTGCTAATGTTAAAATAATCACTGCACTATCTCATAAATGTCATCTCTCTCATCAAGGTGCTCAGTACTAGGGTGAGGATCATCAGCACTGGTAAGAAAATATCTTGTTATGTACTAGGATTTTCAAAATTGATTTAATCGATAAACTCTAGACATGTTGGTTTCCAAGTGAATAAAGATATTTTCCAAACCTCACCTAGTATAAACATTTTTTCCTTCCAACCACCAGAGAGTTACTTGGCAATGCAACAGTGAAAAAGTTAAGACAATTAACGGTGTAAAAAATTATATTAAATGGACAAGTTTTAAAGGAGGTTGCATCTGGTATTTTGCATAATGTTGCAGTAATTTCATCTGTATGATTCTCACATCAACGGTGTTGCTTAATGTAGTGAAACATAGCTTCTTATGGTTTGTTTTCCTATTACTTAATGAAAATACCCTGAAATGATAGTTAATATTGACTAGGTAGGTTCTGTACCAATAAAAAGTATATCGAACATAACTGCAGAAGTACAAAAATCTGAATGTATTTAAAAGCAAAAAAATGAATATGGAATGACCATCTCAGAAACAAAGAAACTGCTTCAACCTTTCAATCCAAGAAAAACTAATCCAAGTTAATAATATGTTTTTCAAGTTGCTGTACACCTGTAACTACACTGTTAAATTTTTTTCCATCAAGTATATTTTCAAGCAAGCAACAAGACAAAGAAACTAATAGTTTTTCTAGTAAAAATATTGTTCTGCTAAAAGAGTTGTCCAGTACACTAGTGCATTTATGTATATTGTAACTTGAAGTGCTAATTTGATTTTTACGCTAAATAGTTACCATTTTTTTCAATAAAACAAAATTTCTTAGAAGACACTTCACTGTTAAAAGTAGTAGTCAATAAATAAAATAAGAAAGGAAGATATACTACATACACTAGAGGTCTAAGTAGCAATCAAAAGAGATGATTATTAAGTATATACTATTCTCACAGAAGTTAGTATACTGTAGCACCAAAAGTAGAAAATTGGCAATACAGATAAATTTTTTGCACTTAATATTGATTGCTGCATGAATTTTAAGTTTTTGAGGTATTTATTTATGTCAGATACAAAATTCTATTTACTTCTAGCTGCTTTTTTAACACTGTATATTCGTTTTTTTATTAGAATCCTATTCCATGCTGCTTGAATACTACTTGAAGAGACTTCAGACCTTTTTTACAAGTTTAAATTTAAGTTTGACTTCAATGAATATCAATTAAATCAAAACAAAAAACTGGGTTTATGATAAATGGTGACAACATTATAATATTTCTATGAAAGCAAAATATATTTGAAGAGTTCACAAATACATCATTTACAAATTGTAGCTAAAATGTAGTCCTTAACCCAATTAGTTTGATTTTAGCATGCAGTTTACTTCCAAGAAATAATTTAGTATGTTTACATGCAAAAATTACCCTTGTCTTGCTATTAAAGCATGAAACTATCTGATATAAAACCTATGCTTAAATATACTTGTATATAAGAGTACTCATTTCTAACCATAGACAAGAACCTTTATTTTTATATTTCGTTGTTATGGGCATTCAGACTTTAAAGGCCAACTTAAAAGATGCATAGATTTTGGGAATATAGCTACCCGTTAAAAAATATGCAATACTGTAGACACCAAGCTTACATTGAAATTGAAATTTCAGTTTATTTAGCAAAATGCTGAAATTAAAAAGTATCTAGAAAAAAAAGCTGCGTAACACCAGTCACATGTGTGCACTAAAAATTGTTATGCATGTGCAAGAAAAACAAGCAAGATGCAAAATTGCAATAGCAAAGAAGCATATTTTATGCTAATACAATTGTATTATTGAAAGTGAATATACTCCACAGCAACATGCAAATTGCGATCTTAACCCATCACCATAGCTTTGTCAAAATTTCTCTTGGTAACTGCTCCAATTCCCATTCCAGTGTGACCTGTGACCCATTCCTGTGATCCATAACAGTTTATATTCTTCTTTACAACTCTACGGTTTCAACTTAATAGTTCATCTTTATGATTCTTTTGGTCGTTACAAAAAATCCAAAGAGGTTGTGTAGTGCACTTTTGTAATTGTATACTCCCAAACTGTGTTCCAATGTTTCCCAAATTCACTCTACACTTTTTTCTACTTTTCCCAGAAGGAGTTTACTTCCCTAAGTGGTGTCTATAGTCAATAATATACTCTTCTTTTTCTGTCTTATCCTTTATTTTGCATTGCCTTGTGTTGTGATTACCATCACAGAGCATTGTATACTTCAATACTTCATTTCCTGTTTCTTTTCAAGCCTGTCACCAAAGTCTGATATATTGAACAATGACTCACCTCAAAACTGTAAAATTTTATAACTATGATATGAAATTAACCCCTTAAGGAGTTAATTCCTTACTGTCAGAACTGGCAAGGAAGAAAAGGATTAAAGAAACAAGAAAGAATAAAACAAGGAAGATGGATTAACAGCAAAAAAGTGAACTAGAGAAAGAAAGGAATGCAAGTGTATTGACTTGTATATATGTGCAAGTTGAGAGATGTGTTTCCACTAAAGACAGAAAAACAGAGATGAAATATGTGGAAGAATGGTTGATGACTAGCTTGAACTTGACAACTAGCCTCATTCCCATTGACTGATTTGTGGAGAGTCATCAAGAATATGAATGAATTCCCATTGGCAGATTTGTGAAGAGAGATCAGAACAAATTCCCTACTGGCTGATTTATGAAAGATCATCAAAATATATGAAACAAAACATATAGTATATAACATTCTAGAGCATGCGGATCTAAGGTGTACTTGTAGTCTTAGCACTAACAGTCATTTCATTGTACTAGGCGCAGCTGTGTTAAAGTCCATTTTTAACATTTTTGCCTTATTCTTGAGTTGAGGTTTCAAGTGCTCTGTAGAAAAACTTTCTGAACATAGCAATTTATTGTATTCTTTAGCTCTAATAGATTGAGTGCATCTTAAGGTTATACATATTTTACACTTGAGTTTGACCTATAGAAATATGGGTACGTTTAAATCTCATATCTATAACTGGTACTTTGAGTTAATCTTACATTTTTATTAATGGTTTAAAGTTTGATAAATGCTATTTTCTATTTTTTAAATATGAACATTGCACTTTTCATAGATAATGTTGGCTGTTCAAATTCTTGCCTACATCTATACTCTTTTTTTGAACTACAGCAAAATATAGTTGTCAAAAATGTGAAACAGCAAAACACAAGAAACTGTGACAAAAATATGTATATTAATCATGCACTAATTATGTTGATAGAAGTGAGCTGACTCTATCAACACAACAAAACTTATAACCCTACTGGCATCTGTGCAGCTAATTTACTTGGGATGTCATAAATTAAAACTATGCAACTATAAGAGTAGAACTAATCTATAAGGGAGTTAACTCCTAACAATGGTCTTACTAGTATTTTTTTCAAATTCTCAAAGACAGTTTTGTATTACAAAAGCAAACATTTCTCCTGCAAAAAATGCAATAATTAGTTTTTGATTTTAATATGTTCTTTGAAGAAAAGAATCATGTCTGCATTGCTAAGACTTTTATTTATATTTGCTATTTGCATTGCTTGTTGACTTAGAACTAAAAATTTCATAAACCATTCTTATATATTTATATATATATGTATCTAATTTTTTACTACTGGTATTTCATCTTATATCAGTATCCATATTTTCATGTTTGCTTTTTTGCATGTTTGTATTCACCTAAGTTTTGTTGCCAGAAATTTAAATGATGATTGCTCATTTCAGTCAAACAAGTTCTCCAAAGCACTGAACGCTCTACATATAGATAGTCTGTATCCATGTCCTACATAGTTTAGTGTATTGTGTTTTAGTGCTTCAGAAAAGGAATAAAGTATTGAAGAAAGTTTTTAGCTATTTTTTTATTGTTCAAAACCATTTATAACCACGATTTTCAGAAATCGCTTGTATAAAGATCGTGTGTTTCCAATTTACCACTTTCATAGGAAATTCCTATTTTCATTCCAGCATTACCAAATTCAAATACGTGGTTGTTGGCAGCTGCTCGGAAGATTAAATTTACGTTTCTGTTGTAGTTATAAAATATTTTTAGGTGCTTGTTCTGTTTGAGCCAAGCCCGTGGTACCCATCATTTCAAATCTTTGCATTGGCTTCACATAAATTCATACAGTTTCAGATAATGCTAAATTTTATATATTATACGGATCAAATTTGCACTGCGTTGCGATAAACATATAATTCATGAAACGGATCACAATAGTTGTTTTGACCTGATTCGTGTAAGAAAATTTCACTAGATCAATCGTAGGAGATGAAAAATCTAATAGTTTTTTAAGAGACGCAGTGAGGCAGCTTAGGGTTTCATGCAGCATTTATATTTGTTGCTGTTCACTTTTTTCATCCCGCCGCACATTGCTCTATGTTATGTATCGCATGGGATGCGAGCTCGAATGCGAGCGTTCCCTAAAATACATGAATGGAACGCGCCAGGCGAGTAATCATTTTAATACATGATTCAACGTGAATAATTGAGTACGTCTCATGAAATGACAAGTAGATAATGATATATTGCTACTAGCTATAATATTTTTAAAATTCGAGTTTTATCCACTAGATTTATCCCTCATCATGCTTATTTGAAAAAGTTTTAATTCTTTTCACTCGCTCTAACAGGACTTAAATCGTTTATTCGCTCATTCTTTTTTACAAATTTTTTTATGTTTTGATTAATTCCTTTAGAAAGCGGTAGAAAGCCTTTGAAAATGCTAGGTTTTCCCCCTATTGATAATGCTTTCGAGGTATATTCAATGATTTTCAATCGTTCGATAAAAATTCAATAACGTTCAAGCAGCATCAAAACTATGTATCGATGTACAGTATTCTGATATTTGTGAATGATCGTTTTGTCTTTAATCTTGAAAATAAATTGCATCACTAGAAATAATTGTTACTACGATTTAAACTTTGTGAACTACCAGAAAGGTTATATCAGAATTACTCTATTTTCTATTACAAATCCTATGAAGCATGCGTTTTGTATTTGAATATAGTTGATTCTCAAAAATACTTGCCTTATTATTTTATTGATTTATTTTGAAAAATTTATTTATAATTTTTTGCTACCATTAATAGTGCAGTTAATATTTCCTTAACTGATATCATCAGTTACACAAAAAAACTATTAGTTAATCGAATGTATCGTATGAGAGATTTCAATATGCACCAGCAAAGGAGGTCGGTGGAATGTAAAGTTACCAAATTCTTGAATATATTTAGTATAGTAGATCATCAATTTATTGAGCATTAACTGCATTGTATGTGTGATTACTATGATATTCCCTAATTGAAATCTATTTTTCTGATGAAGTAGACAATGAGAAGCTTAATTGAGATGAGTGGGGCTCATGTGGGCCTCAGTCGAACTGAACATGTCAATGCAGGGTTAATAGGTGGTAGCGTTGGTGTTATCGGTACGCTTTGTGCTATTGAAGCCAAGAAATACGAAGTGAAGCAAAAAAGCGAGGTGAAGTTTGTAAATTCATACATGAAAATTCCTCGTGTACGAATATGAGATTCCAATTGTTTCTCACTTATGAATCTTGGTAAAGATTCAATATAAAGATGAAATGTTAAGTTAGCAACCCGTAACGTCATCGAATCAAATTTTCTTACTTGCAACACCAACGAAAAGGTCGATATTATTATTTGTCAACATGGAGCAAAAACTATTTGGTAAAATTATTCTTTTTAAATGATTAAATATTGACCTCTGTTAATGGTGGAGTAAGTTGTCAGCCGTCCCTCGGTAGTGTTTTTGGGCAACTGTGCAAAATCTCGTGCCGAAGAAATTGAAAAACTGTTATTTTTCCTTAGTACCTGATTCAAGCATGCATTAAATTTGATTGATCCAAATGAATCTACAACACCCGCAGTTTTGTGCATGAATTTTTTTATGAATATATAGTGTTTTTTTCTTAATTTTTCCATGTACCAAGATGAAGCAGAAAAACTACTTTCAGAAATAATTTTCAAACTTTTAGATTTCTTTATAGAAATAAAAAATTTCAAAACAGAAATAATTTTGCAACCTTTGTTTTAGCATTCAAGCAATACTTGAGAGATAATTTTAGGATATTTTACGTGATATAGCTTGTACAGCCTTGAAAAGTGGAATTTTAATTCTTAAAAGTTAAATAATATATAAACCACTTACAAACTGACACATATTAAAAAAAATCTACCATAGAATTGCGATAATTTCACGCGAGATTTTTTTTCTAGCTGGTATATTGTAATTTTTTTTACTTTTTTGGTTAAATCAATGTAAATATGAAATTTTGTTTTATACGCTTTAAAAATTAGTTAGCATTAGTGTAAGAAAAGAGAAAAAATAGAATCAGAAGTTCTTGTCAAGTGTACTTATATATATAAAAATTGGCAAACTTTATTCATTTAATCATATTTTACTACTGTACTTAGGTCTAAGAATCTTTTATCCTTTACATTTATCATACATCAAAGTATCAAATAATTTACGATGTATGCAATATTCAATGGAAAGTTTTGAAGTGAAATTTTCTGTGAATCGACCATATTGCGATGAGCTTCGCTTTTTGCAAATTTAATTTATAACAAAAAAAGCATAAAAAGTCATATTATACCAAGATCACCAATAAGTTTTTGGATATATAACTAATTCATTCGGTGGTCCTAACACATTTGTTATATTCAAAGTTCACTTTAGTATCAATTTTTTTTGTACAACAATAGTTGCTGCAATTTAGGGGGGTTTCTAAAATCAATTTGTTCACTATGAGTTCAGTATATTGGAATTAGATGTATTTTTTATTACAGTGCTGTTACTGTCGAGGGACTGGCCAGTTGGTTTGCGGGCAGTGCTTGGGAACAGGGGATTTGACTCTTTTAAATGTCAAAAGTAGAAAATCTGTATGCATGGGTTGTCCAACTTGTAGGTGAATATTTTACAACTTTTATTACGGGTAAAGTTTTCAATGCATACAGGTCTAACTCAATCTTTTCTACATTGACCCTAAAATTCTGTCCTGTACGAAAGGTCACACTAAGTTTTGTTAATTTTGTTTGCAGAGAATAGTTTTTCGCGTACATTTTTATAAATGTAACATTTCGTTTTAGACATGATTCTGAAAATAGCGTGGACATTTAACTGACTCTAAATCTATAATTCAAATGTATCTTGTCCTTACAGATTTCGCTGCATACATAAATTTGACTGTAATTACACTGCATATAATATTTTAAACCATGCAAAGAAGGGAAAGAGAGAAATAAATGATTATCTGCAAAAAGCACAGAGTTCAACTTCTAATTGAAATTGTTCTAGAGTAATTTCTATGGCAACGCCACAATGAAGGACTTCTATAGCTAACTTTGGATATAGTGAATTTGCTTTTAATTAATTTTCACTTATAACGAATGAATGAAAAAGTCATATAATGCCAAGTTTAGGGTCAGATTTCCATGGTGGTCACGACAGATTCGTCGTATCTAAAGTTTAATAAGAATTCATACGTGATTATGTAATGAATAGGTTCTAGGCTGTACTAACTAAAATGGCAAAATTTTTCACCATATTTTATACTTGGCTTATAAAATTTTCTTTTTTTCAACCTTGCAAAAATTATTCTGAAATTTGACCTTTCAACAGAAATAAACACATAATGAGCTCAAAAGTCTCCCCCAATACTCTTTATCTCTTTATGTTGCAGATCTCTAACATATATAACTTGCATTAATTGCAAGGGTGACGGTAGAAGTGTACCCCTTTTTCTGGATCGAAAAACCTCGAGAGACCCCGAAAATGAACTAGAAGAGATTGGGATGGGATAGAAAGTAATAGTGTAGCGTAAAAATGAAATTCACGGTAACGTATCTTTTTTGTTGTTGCAGATTTCCTTAGATTATTTTGTTTTTGTTATATTACAAAGATCATGTGAGAAGGGAGGAAAAAGAGGAAAAGACAGAGGGATTATATGTGTGGAATGTCAACTGTACGCAACTTCAACTTGAACATGGTTGGATAGACTTATTTTAAACTGCATATTCTAATTGTGACTAGTACATTGGATTGCACAGTGTACTAGTCTGCATTACTATCAGCTGCCTATTTCCCATTTAAAACGGTTCTACCATAATAATGGTACCCATCGAAATGTCATTGGAAGTTAAATATTTTTGTGATTGATCTATTTTATGAAAAACTCATTTAGAACATTTTCAAAAGTCACGGAGAATAATAGTATTGTGGCATAACCTAGTTCTAAAATTTTATTGGTTTTTTAATCCATTTTTTACTTATCTTGTTTGCTATTCCAGTTTCGTACGAATTTGATGTGCTATAGGTGCATTTGTACGCAAAATACCCTTGATTCGCTTTATTAATTATCGTTCCTTTTATTGGTCAAATAAAAAAAAGCCATTTCAATTGTTTGACCAATGAAAGAGAGTAATGATCGACAGTAATTCTAAGTCAACCGCTTTTGCTCATGTATAGAGAGTAGTAATATTTTGTTTACTTTTGTTGTCTTCATCATGACTCTGCATGATTTTGTCAAAATGTTTTTCTGAAGTGGACATACTTCTCCTTAAGTTGTATACATTTTCCCAGCTATATTTTTAATCGAAAGTACCAAGACGCAAAAAAGTTATATATCATGTAATGCGTGAATATGAGCAGAATTTAAGCACTTAAGATAATGCAATTACACATGGAAATTGCTTTGTCTTTTCATTATATCTGAAGAGAGCTATTTAGTCTAAACTTTCTCCCAAAATATTCCAGTGAAAAAATAAAGTTATCAAGAGCTTTGTTGTATGCTTTTACGTAAGCATTCAAATACTCTGAAGAATAACAATAATTTAGCATCAATTTATAAACTATTTGGAATAATATTCAAGGACAATATAAAATTTTTGGAATGATGCATTAAAAAGATTGGCTCCATTGCTCAATTTAATGAGCTGCATGTCGCTTTTGTTTCATCAATGACTATAGGGTAATTTTTATAGTAACACATGTGTTTCATTATTTCGTCCTTATTTTTGTATTAGTTAACTTTTCTCCTTTTGCTTCCACACTAGTAGTTGACGTCATAAAGTTCAATATTTCAATAATGCTGCCAAAAGTTTCACTGAAAAGAACAACTAATAAAAACGATTCAGTTGTGTTTCATGTGTTATTCAGATTAAGCAAGTGTGGTTTAATGCCTTGATTGGCATATTGAGACAACTCTCCAATATTATTCAGCTACGCTATAGCATATTGGGCAAATCAATTTCCTCTAACCAGCACATTCTTGCATGTTGTTAGGAATTAACTCCTTGAGGAGTTAATTTTGTTTTAAAGCTGTGGAATTCCAAGTTTTATGGTGAGTCATTGTTCTGCATATTAGAATGTAGTGACGGGCTATGGTGACAGCTTGGGATTAAGATTTGTGCATTGCTATAAAGTATACTCACTTCCAGCAACACAATTATGTCTGTATAAGTATACTTCTTACTGTTTTATGTCTTGCTTCCTTACACATTCATAACACATATTATCAGCTTCAAAATTTAGTGAGTCCTCATTTTCAATGAGCTGATCCATGTCAATAGATCTTTATGGCTCGATGCTACTTACATTCCAATATTAAGGTAGTAGGCTCATATATTTTAAATAAACAGCGTCGTTTAAACAGGTGCACATTTGAAACAAGCTTCAAAAAGTATCCTGTATAGATGCTGTTACATTCGATTTTGAACATGTTTATAGTAATTTCTGCATTCACATTTAAGTCTAGCAAGATAACTATCGATTTTTAGTAAAGTTGTGAATTCTTGTACAAAATGAAGTGAGATTTTTATCTCGGCTTCAGGACATGCATCTGTCCTAAACTCATTTTCGCACAGGGCTCAAAGAGTGAGATTATTGTTATGGTAAGAAAATTTCAATTTTCAGAGATATTGCTTGAATACAAAATTTATTTTTCTCTTTTCCTAGATTCCTAATACTGCTCCAAATATTTAGCAGAGAAACCTTTGGATCCAGCCGTTTTTTTAATTATTCTATATGTTACCTAACCTTATGACCAATTCGAAAGGTTTTCATAACAAAATATTTTGGGAAAGTGCAGGAAATTGCTCAACACGCTCGCTCATGTAATTGAAATTATCATAGAAATTAATAACGATGTCACTTCCAACTGGAGCTATAGTTGCAATTAGCATAATTAGCGTGGTCATCGGAATTCAAGTAATAGTATGCATTGTGGCATTATTTTTCATCGCCGCAAAAGCTCGTCGTGATGGCGTCTTTTCAAGAAATACAAATCTACGAGACGTTGAAAATGTAAGCGCATTTTACTAATTAATATTTTTCTCTGATGTATTTGATGTATATGGTTGGAGGCTTATCGCAAACTTGGAGGTTATACGTCGCAAGAAACGTATGTTCTGTTTACACCAACTGATACTAAAAATAAATTAAAGTCATTGGCGACGTAGTGCTTTAATTACTAAATTAATGAAAAATACGGAAACACTGATACTACTCGTCAACCCGATAACTTATTTCAAGATCAATCATAACTGAGTAAACTTCTAGATTGTTCGCGTTTTCTATCTCTCATCTAGAACATTAATTTCATCAATACTGAAGTATTTGCTGAAGGCATGCATGTTTGTGTGAAGATTTAAGGAAGATAAGTTGTTACTATGATTTGTTTTCACGCGTTTGCATTATATTTTACAGAATTTCCAGGAACTTATTAGGAGACCTGTTGAAGATAGCTTAGAAGTTTTGAATACTAGAGTTATTGCTCCAGGTAGCACTGTCCGTGCTGCCGACACCAATGCTGTACCAGTAGTAGCTGATACGATAGAATTAAGGTATCAAAACACCAGGACCTTGGCACCATTGACCAGTGCAATAATTACAATGTGTACATGTATTGCCAATCGTCTTGAATTGTACCAAGACAGAGAAAAAAATTGCAAGGAGATTGTACGCTGGTGCAACTCTGTGCAGGTAATGATACATAAAAATATTTGGGCTAGCAATTTAAGGGTTTAGGATAGGTTAGTACTTAGGATTACACTCAATTCAAACTCGTTGAATTGATTTAATCTTTCAAGTTCGTACCTAAAATAATGACTGCTGATTGAGAATTCGAACAATTTAAAAAATTTCATTGTGTGTTAAATGTTGGACAGGAAATTTTGAGATCCTTGGAAGCTCAAATCTCGAGGCATGCCCTCCTGGAAATGCAGATTAACATGATTGAATTGAATAGCTGCAATGAAAAGATACACGAACTAATGAAACTGGCAAATGAATATCATTCAACCAATCAGATGGTGAATTTTTCGCTTTTACAAAAAACGAAGTCAATCATTGAAGAAGCTAACTGGTTGCTTATTAATGCAGTATCTGCGATAAGAGAAAGAGTTTCTACATCATCACTTCAAGTCGATTTACAGATCGAACCCGTCGTTGATTCGTTGATAATGTAAGTGTGCCCTTTAAGACAACCAATTGCAGGGAAGTGATCCTGACCAAATTATGGAAGGATATTGTAAACAGAAAGGTCCCTTATGACAGTGAATTTGGAAGGGGTTGAAAATTCAACCATGTAATGTGATGATTTTCCAGTTCACTATGAAATTTTGCTGCTGAAAAGTTATATTTCAGAATGAAATGATAGATTGAAACATTTAAATAAATTTAGTGCCCATTTTTCCCTGATAAACTCATCAATTTCTGTTAATATGTTAAAGTGAACATGCTTAAAAAATGGTAAAAAAGCAAACCTTTTAGACATTAGAATAGATGAAGAGAAAAATTAGCCATCTTAACAACAGCTCGTTCGTTTTTCATCCTTTTTGTCAAATATTTATTTTGCTTTCAGATAAATAGTAATATGAATATACTTTTGCTGCAGAGCTATGGATGGGGAACAAGTACAGCTTAAAAAAATATTTGAGATGTCGATGCAGAAAAAATACGAATCGATTGATCCCGAAGTTGATCAACCAATGACGAGAGAGCTGCTAAAAAAGATAAATGCTACCTTAGAGAAGTTTGAAATTTCGCCGGCTGATGTGAAGCGAATTCAAAATACTCCTATTGGATTTGGGGGATTCTCTAAGGTGTACAAGGTAGAATATATGGGAAACATCAGGGCTGCTAAGGTACAAAAAACTGTAATTTTGACCTTATAAACTAATATTTATTAATTTCTACATTGACTTTACTAGAGTAATTTGAACTATAGTGATTCACTTGTTTTCTTGCTAATTTATGCTACCACTTCTATAACTCTCTGTCCAATTCTGCTTAAAACTGACAAGGATATAATTGAACCGAACAGAATCATTTTAAAGGTTGATTAAACTGAACTACTCTATATAAAGGTTAAAGTTAAGGTTTGGAACAAAACCGAACAGCAAAAAAAAGGACAATCTGATTTGAAAAAAATAATTTTGGTCATGCAGTTGAGATCAAAAATTGAACCTTCTTTTTCTTTGCCTTGTATGAAACATATATTTTTTTTAATTTCATATTCTTTTGCGGCATGTGTTACTTTTCAGAAGGCTCAGCACTTTCAGTCAAGTTCAATTCAAATCAGTACGATGGGTAGGTTTTCGCTCTTCACAATAATTTTTACACTGTCTTACTATCGACTCAACTCTTGAAACAGCGAATTTTCAAAGTACAACCATTTTGTCCATAACAACTAACGCAAACAATGTAAACATTTTCATGTGACTTAGCAATTTTTTTCTTTACTTGCAGGTTATTCAGCTTTTAGGACTGTCGATGAAACAAATTCATAATGTCTATATGAGATTTGCAAAAGAGTTACGTATATTATCTGAAATTCAAGGCCCCCGAATTGTCAGCTTACATGGCTGCACGAGCACTCTCAGTGAAATTACTCTTATACTGGAGGTATAGTGCAATTTTCTATTGTATCCATCGCATTTCATTGTATGCAATATGCAAACGATATGGAGATTTGATATTTTTCTTAAAATGATAATTTGCCTAATATTTGTGCCAAATATGCATTAAAAGCGTGTATCTGCATGAATTTTAATTCCTTTTTTTTCTCATTTTTAGTATTTTGCCTTTTTTGTATCTTAAATACAACGCATAGTATAAATTGTCGTTGAAACTAATCAGCTTCTGTTCTAGCAAGTGCACAATATGAATAGACGGTGATTTTTTTCATTTCTATACTACATCTTCAGTACATGTCAAAGGGTTGTCTAAAAACATTGTTGAAAAATGAGTTTGAATGGCGAGAATTAGAACCCTCAAAGCGCTATCGCATACTTTTAGATGCAGCTGAAGGCATGCTTTTCTTGCATGACAGCAATGTTGCGCATAGAGATCTTAAAAGGTAAATGCAACAAACTTATTTGACAATTTGAGGTATTTTACTCTGTTGAATTTCTCAAGCTCTTATATAAATTATATTGCGATTTTAAAATTGCATTAATGAAAAATGATCATTGCCTTTCAGAGTGGGACAAAATAAATACACTTTTTTGCAATGTACTTTGCTAAGTTTTCAGAGATGTTCAAAATTTACGATTGACATCTCTAACGAGTCTTTTACATTGCTTGCAGTTGTATTTATTTTGT
This sequence comes from Vaucheria bursata, assembly GCA_032358265.1. NCBI lineage: Eukaryota > Xanthophyceae > Vaucheriales > Vaucheriaceae > Vaucheria > Vaucheria bursata. Next base: position 162,556 of record JAULBW010066011.1, read on the forward strand.
ATACAAAATCGAACTTTGTCATTTGTTGCTTTTACCAATTATCCTTTTTTCTGTTATTCTGTTCACTGAATTTAAACATTCGATCTATGTTAAACCTTTTTGTCCTGCTGTCACTGATTCAGTGCCAACATTCTGATCACGGATGATTTTCGAGCAAAGCTGACAGATTTTGGCCTCAGTAAAACAACAGATGCTATCACTTCTGGTACTGCTTCGAAATTCATGGGGGGAACATTAGCTTGGAAGGCCCCAGAGGGGTTTCAAGATGGTATAATCAACGGCTTCAAAGCAGACTCTTATAGCTTCGGGATTGTAGCCTGGGAGGTATTAACTGGGGTCCTTGGCGAAGAAAATTCAGAACCATGGAAAGGTATGTCAGATGGTCAAATAATTCTTGCTGTTCTGAATGGAAAACGACCAGCTTTACCGGATGTGTGCATCACTAATATGAATGTACAAAGTGCTAAAACTATTGCAATAATTATGAACCAATGCCTTGCTAATGATCCTGCGATTCGTCCTGATTTTGTGGAGATGGTCGTGCAGTTACATACTGGGGAAGGCTGAGTTTATTTGCTTTTTTCTTTGTGCATAATACTCAGGGCTGTTAATTACATATAGCTGTTAGTGCTGTTGCTATTTTTAAAAGTATTTTCAAAATATTTCTCTTGCATTTTTCTCAACAGACTCCATATAATCATTGTACGCCAACAATATTTGGATACAACCATGCAAAACACCTTTTAATGTAATTTCTTACTTATAAACCAATTCCTGCATACGCATAGTTTCTAATTGAGCCATGTCCTTCATGCGATCAAATGAGTTATGAATGTGATGAAACTATGATCGAGAAATTTTTAAACTGAATATGCGCTGCACAAAGGGAATATTACCGATTTAAAAATCACAGTGTGAAACGAACAGCAATTAAGGCTAAAAAGAAAGATTAATAAAGCAAATATATTGAAAAGAATAAAGGTACTAAGGGAAAGAAAGTGTGACTGAGCCAAAGTGCTAAGTAATGCACCAGGAGGACCAGTAAGGCCTGCAAATTGCAAAATTTGATAGAAGTGATGAAAAAATTAATTTGCGAGAGATTTCATTCAGGACCTTAAAGGCTGCATGGAAAGATCTCGAATGGATTTTTAATCACTTAAAAGTCGTTATATTATGGCTTCAGTCAAGACTGGGAAATATGTAAAGTATTAGAGGTAAACATAGATTAATAAGAAGCAGAACAAGCACTAGAGCTGCATGTCCTGATAGTAAAATTGTATATCAATTATTTCTTGCGGCTTTACAAGCAAAAGAAGCAATCCTTGCCAGTATCTATGACAGAGTTATGCTGGATTGACATGTACCAGCAACTCATCCTTAGATTTATTTATTACCAAATATCGTAAACGGAAAGCCAAAGTGGCTTTCTAGGGCCAACAGTACAAATACCCAACAAGGTATTGTGCTGTACCTTCTTCATGAGAATGCAGATGCATGTTTTCTACAAAAGGGGTTAATTTTGCTTTAATATCCGCTAGTTCTATGTGCAATCCGTTTAATACGTACAATGATACTAGTAAATTTACACTTTTCTCTTACCATAACCAGTGCAATTTGAATATTTGCTTTTGACATGGAGAAGCATCCATCAACATACAGCTAAATCAGCATTTTAAAAATTTATCTTGGTAATAATTTGGTGGTGGTAAATGCTCTGCCTATGAACACTTCTTGGAGCCATCAGTAGAATGATATTGAATTCATGACAGGGTTAGGTAGAGTAATCAGTACTTGTAACTGATGGGGGGTAGCAAGTCTTGTGGATTTTTCATGAAACATCGATAGTTTGGTGTCTGGAAATGATGGATGAAAAATTGCAGGTAATGATGGACCACAATAAGATTTTAACGTTGTTTACACCCACCCTTCAAACTCTGTAGCCTCTTTGCCTTTTCTTACTGTAGCTGTTGAGCTAGTTACTTCTAACCTGTGGATTTTTTGTCTTTTAGATTTGTTTTCTACACTGTACTAGATAAAAGTTAAAATGGCATAACCTAATTGTTATCACATTGAATCAACAATAGAAAAATCATTCACTCACTTGCTTAAAAGCCTAAGCTTAAATACTGTTGATTTACAATAGAGACCCTTTGAATCAATACCCAACCATGAAATCACTTTTTCTAAGCCGATGCAGGTGAGATTTCAAAGTGCATGACATCGTCTAATTCCTGCATTTCATTCGGGAAAACTTCAGGTGATAGAATTCGCGCCAAATAGAATATGCAGTTTTTAACAGTATCAAACATTCTACCCCACGGCAGTACGCAACGATATTCCGAAATGTTCTCATTGTATAATTTTATCTAAAGTATAGTTGAATTTGCTACGAGTAACCATTATGATGGGGCGCGGCAAATTACAATGCTTAGAATCATTTTAGGAATGGGGGTACGAATCCAAACGTTAATTTGAAGAAATTTTCAGTTCAGATCTTACTTGTAATAATCGATAGATATTTACGTGTAGATTAAAAGGCTACATAATATTGCGAGGACATAATTGTAGCCCGTTGACGCGATGCCAGCTATGCATTTACAGTGCTAAGCAAGTAATCTCAACTTTTATACTACTAGTATATCAACTTCAATTAGTTTATAGCAGCAACCAATTCAAGGACACGCTTTACTGCATCTCTGAAAGCTCCAGCTGCAATGTTGGTGCCATCTGGGGTCGCGGGTAAAGAATATTTCTAAACTAAATTGAATTTGGGACTCTAATACTCCATCCATTTTAAGATGCTGTTCTGGAATCCACAACTGCATCGTTCCATTAGGCGAATCATCAGGCAAGTGTTTATCTGCGGAAGCATTTCATCTGAAGTCTTTACCAAAAAATTTAAGTGCACGAAAAACTGATGGAACCCAGCCTTTACCTCTTGTTGCCTTCACTTCGAATTTTGATGAAATTAGAGTTGATCCCAATGAAAACTCGATTTATGCGCTTACATTTATGAGTGAAATTATTGCAGATGATGTAAATCTGGTTATTAACGTTAAATTATGGGTTAGCGCATTAGAAGTGGTACTTTCGGACATGAGCTTGTCCTATCCGTATCACGTCAATATTGCAATGGTCGATGGAAACCAAATTTTTTCCGAATCGAGAATCTAAGTGGCACGTCGGTATTCATTGTTGCAAATTACATTTTGGAGACAGAAACAAATTTACATCTTACTGAAGCATATAAAAGTATAGAAAGTGTTACAAGAATATCGATGATTCTTTGTTTATATGATGAAATTGGGCAACCAACGGAATTAAAACGTAAGCTGAAACGAGGTGGTGGTGGTGGTGGTGGTGGTGGTGGTGGTGGTGAAGATGGTGAAGGTGGTGCACCAACGTCGACCGGTATACTAGTTGGAATTTTTGCGAGATTTATTTTGTGCTTCTGTTGCATTTGCACTTGCATTTTTAGCCATCGTGGATTAAAAATTAAAGAAGAACAAAGACTTGCTGCTCTTAGTAAGCAATATGACACAAAAATGGCAAGAGACATTGTAAATGTAAGAGCTGACATAGAGAAAAATCAAGTGGGGGATATGGAAACAAAGCGTTCTTTAGAATATCTTGAGATTGAGAGCCGTTACGGCACTGAGGTTGCTAGAAGTGTAGTGCCAACAGGAGCAACGACTACGGCCCAGATATAATGCACCAACTGATATAGATTTTTTGGTATTACAAATGCTGATACCTACCAGTACATTTACATCGTGGCTGTTAATAACCGATTTCTAACGTGACTAATTATTGTATTGCAATATTATAATATTACTTTTCGAATCGAAATGGCAGTAAGATCATAGATGGATCAACATAATTCAAGTGTGCTTTTGTTTCATATATATCTGCTGAGTTGAATCACGTAATTTTGTCAAAATTTGAAATTATTTAAATGAAGTACTTACATGACGTAGATGTTTAATAAGGATACTCTTGCACGTATGAATGAAATATATATCCTATGATTAATTGCACAGGTTTTAAAACCATTCTTAGTTAAACAATTTATATATATATATATTTATGTGGATGTATTATAGCTAACATAATCTTACCATTTATACTAAATTATATTTTTTTCTTAAAGTGGTAAAATAACCTTAATTCAAAATAAAATGTAAAAAACACGAAAAAAGTAACTGTTTCTTCGAAAATAATTTCTAAATCTACCTCAGTGAGAAGAAGGATAGAATAATTTAATAGATTTTAAATGGTACAAGCTTGAGCTATACAATAGGATCTCGTAAATTTACCAATTGGGAAATATTTAGTTCTAAAATGCCTAAGAACTTCGTATCGAGTTTTTATGTACTAGTTGATGCTGATCAATAGGATCTTGATACATTAATGTACTGGTTGCAGTTTAAATGACCATAATGAGAATTTGTTTCAGTTTCAGCAGAATTTCTGCTGCCGCTTAATAACACCTAGTTTTATATAGAATGTCAATTTCTGAAAATGAAATTAAAATGCAAATCATAGTATTAAAAAACTTTGAAAACGGTATTACCGTTGCAATCGCAATATCTTGTTTTTTGCTGGTCGAGCTCACACGCCTAAATTTATTTGTTAGTCTTTAAGTTGCTTTGTAACGCGTAATTCTAGTCATTCTGCTGAAGTTTATTTTAATTTATTCGCTTAGCAAAAATGATTCTTCACTCTTAAAGAATACACCCTGTGAAAATAAATGAGCTTGGTAGCACAAAAAAATAAACTACATAGAAGTACACTTTTCTTGTCAAGCAACTTTCGTTAGACTTGTAGGAATTTTAACTGTGCTCAAGGTAATATTTTTCTTTTTTAAAATCAAATGAATTTAAAAATTCGGAACTAATATGCTTGAACCAAAGCTGCAAGACATCACTGCAAGTTAACAAAATGTAATCACCCACATATGACGTTTCAGTATCCACCTCAGCCATTCAGAAATGCCAAAACTCTTTATTTTTTTGAGTTTAAACTGCTTGCTTGAAACTTTCGGTGGTGGCTTAAATTTTTGGCTCCGCAGAATGTACAATATTTCGTTTGGCTGAGAAGAATACTCTAATTTTCTACAATCAACTTTCGGCTCAATTTTCTAGGATTTCTTGTTTTAGTAGGATATCTTTTAAATTTATAACCTGGAATCTAAAGTTTTCATTACTTAATTGGAAATGGGAATATGTTTAGTTATAAGATTCTCATTCAATTCAAGAAAATCGCAAAAATTATAGCAGCACTTAATAATGCGCAAAAGTATAGTTTTTGCTCAGTTTTCTTCAAAGAATTCTAAAACTAAGTAAAGCTTTTAACAGCCTATTCAAAATGCAATATTTGGTACCATATTTAGGATAATGATTTGATGAGAAGCATTAAAATACACGCAAAAGTCATTCCGAATATGCACAATGAATTGTATTACATGATGAGTGATACGGAAAATATATGCTCCGGTACAATGCGGAAGACATATACTACACTCAGGACTATACTAAAACAATATCTCAGGGCATCGGGGCACAACCCGCTGCAATACACGCTACCATGCAAGTACCTAGACCGGCATTGCATCCGATAATAGCAGCGGGAGCAGAAGCTCCAAATGTCACCCCGAACGTTGCTCCTGCCGCTGTATAACATGCTACAACAAGAGCATTGCACCCTGACTGACATATACCATAGGACAGAGGTCCTGCGTGAGCCAATGCAAAAATTAGAGGAACGACAATAAATAACTTCATATTTGCGTCTTATGAATTAAGCGTATTATGAACTAATGAAGAAAGAATGACATTTATTGCTAGAGTCACTGCGTTAAAAATCGAATAGATTTGGTTATACTGGAAATATTGTAGATTTAATCGGAATTCACTTTCTATGACGTTAGTTCCAGCTTACTCTTCATTTAAGAGATTTTTCTGGGTAATTTAGAGATCATTAATTAGGATACATTTTCCGTTCTTTAATAATTTCGGGTTGTTGAAAGGACTCTTTTATAATTCTTCACGCAAGAAATTTATTTTGTAGATTTTGAGCTTCATAAAAGACTCCATACTTCCTTGAACCATTTTGCTTTTACACTCTTTTGGCTTAGTGTTGCATCGCCTCCGATCCAATGGACGGGTGAAATATTTACTATATAGGTAGAAATTGTCTTTACAGCAGAGTGGCAGTTGTTTTACAAGTTATTTTTTATCCTTCGAGTCCATAAAAACTAAATGTTGGTTATGAACGTTAAAATACTTCATTAGACGCAACGTGCGTAGGATGGGATACACTTTTTTCTTGAACTGTAAGGAGCTGATTCTTCAAGCTGCAGGTATCATCGAAATTGTTACAGCACCTTCAGAATTAAAATTCACTAAGCCTTTTTTGATTTACAGCCTGTGAAAAGTGAACGCTTTTTGTTTTTTGTATGAAGCTGCAAAGTATTTATGGAGAGCAACAGTGGCTTAGGATATAGAAAATCAAGCTGCTAAAACATATTTCAGCCGCGCTAGTATTTAACCAAAAAATTAAGTAGAACTTCAAATGGGATTGGAACATGTTAGTGATATTTATGCTTGTATTTAAGTCTTGCAATGGTTAAATTTAAAGAAGAGTTTTAAATTATGAAAGTACGATGTTTGAGGTCTAGATGAGTTAAGCGTGCTTTCGAGAGGAAAATTTGACAAAGAATGTAGATTAAAATAAATTGGTAATTTAATTGTTGATGTCCATTGCAATTATTTGTCCAGAGAACATCGAGATCAATACAATTTTGCCGTGACGAAGCCTAATTAAAACTTCGTAACAACAGTATTGTATTCCGGAAAAAAACCGCTTAATAAATTAGCGTTGATAACAACTCTGCATTGTTTAAACAGGTGCATGGGGCCCAGACGAATAAACTTTGAAGAGTAAATGGATCTGATTTGCGAAAGTAATATTACCCCACTGCAAGCTCTTTAAGATGGCTTACTTATCGATGGGAGCATTTAGTAGCCAAAGATTTACCCCCAATCTCATGAGAGAGGTTCAGGGTTGTTACTGATATTGCCAATTTGCCGAAGAAGGATGGAACATCAAAAATTTAAGTACTAACAGTGGAATTCATTAAAGAAATGTCTGCATACGCTGACGATCAAAAAATATGTTTGTCTACCACAATATGGAAGTGACGAGTGAAGAAAAGCTTCAAAAGTCGACGAGCAAGTAGTGCTGACAGAATAGAACTATTTTTTGCATTATTAAAATAAAAGTATGAATGTACTCGAATTTTTTACAATCACTACATAATTCAGAGGCATCATGAAATCAATGCATAAAAGTTTATATTAAATCGGATCATACTATAATTTATTTGTACACAAAAGCATATATTGTATCTCTCCTCGAAAATCAATCTCCCAGTATTTCTTTAATTGAGTCCTCTTGATTTTTGACTGTATAAAGACAATTAAATTTTTCATTTCGATTTTTTCAAGAACTAGTGTGGCTTTAAACTTTTTTATTGATTGTTACACCTGCTATATTTCTGTATCAACTTATGATGATCAGTTGCTTATTGGTCAAATTCAAATATTAAACTTCACCAACTGGTCAAGGCTGATAGTCAATTGACCACGATTGAATATTAACATATTGCGATTAGTTGTCAATCAGTCAAAAGAGTAAATATGAAATGGTATAAATGCATTTTCATTTTCGTATCCACATGCATGCCAAAAGCACTTTTTACAGTAGAGGAAAACTGCAGGAACAAATCAAAACAGTTAATTTTAAATTTTTACACTTTTTGACAATATTATCCCTCTCTTTTCCAGTTCACTAAGTATCATTTTTATGTTTTGACTCTGCATCAATAGCTTTGTTGACAAATGAGTGGTGAAATGATTTTGCCACATCTCATGCGCACATCTTGCAAAACTGTAGATATTTTTCTTGGAATAATTTGGGAGTGAAATTTTTGCAAGAAATCGTGAACTTCAGGATTTATATAACATGAAATCAATACTGCACGTGACATTTATACAAACTCTACAATTGTAGTGAAAAATTCTTATTCTGTAAGATTATCAAAATGTACAAAACAATGCAGCCTATTGTTTTTCAGTTTTTATAACCAAATTTTACAAGCCCTACTACATATAACTTACCTTTTCCAATAAATGTTCTTTCTTCTATTTTTTTGAAATTTATCCCAAATCTTTGATTTATTTTCCTCATTAAAAAATTTAATAAGAATGGAGCAAGAGATAAAGTGCAAAGAGCAGAAAGAGCTAACATTAAATTCATCAACTTAATTGAGAACTATGTAACAACTACTTTGGTATATAAACCGTAGGCCGAAAACTTTTAATTGCTTACAAGAGTTCTTTAGCTCAAAGCACCTCAAATCAAAAGTTAAAGATCCACTAACTACTTT
>JAULBW010066012.1:0-44163 GCA_032358265.1 Vaucheria bursata
AAACATAGCTGAACATGACCGAGCGGTTATGCCGTTAGGGTTTTAAAGAGATAGCAGGACCGGCAGATATCCTGACAACATCATACCTACAATCTTCTCCCGAATATGTCATGTAGCTGGAATTGAAACTCAGAAATTTGCAAATTTTTGCAGTTAATCAATTCGAATAAAAAGACATTCGAGCAATACTTCCAACGTAACATGTTATATATTCGAAAAATTCATAATTAGTCATGTCATTACAGTCTAATATTGTTATGTCATTGGCCGGGATATTCAAGGATATTTATTTGAGTGTGTCCCATTGTGTGAACACAGCGTTTTAGTCGGATATATGAACGCATGGTGTTATAACCGAATGAACAAAATTATTTTCTCGAACCAATATAAGTTTGAAATTGATCTCAAATTTTATGCAACACTGAAAAAATTCAATGTACACAATTTTCAGAATGTGTCGATTATTACTCTCAAAGAGTGTCCACAATATTGATGTGCAAATTGAATAGTACAGTGTTATTAAGACCACTTTAATGTAATGCCATCATTAATATAAGAATGACCGTATATCGCAAAAAACATATTAATAGATGAAATGAAAATAAATTCTTAGTGTTTGGAGACATTGAATTATTATTTAATTAATGGATGAAATAAGAAAAAAAATCAATTTTAAAAATCCTCCATTTTCAATGCAGCAAGGCTCATTATAGATACAGATAAATACATGCCAATGGCAAAACTCATTGATCTCATCGAAGACAGGATATTAATTGTCCCGAAAACGTAGAGAGGAATATAGATTGCACGAACAATAATGAATGCTGTGCAGAGCGAAGATAAGGTTTTCTTGTCGACATCAGTAATGATTGCAGATAGAACTGCTGGGGCAAAGATGGTTAATGCTTCCCAGCCATTTTGATGAGCACTCTGACAACGAATTAATCGCGAACGTTTAGAAGCGTTTTTTACTTTATCGATCATTTCTCGGGGATTTTGGTTGTCGAAGCGCCCTTCTTGTGCAAGAAACACAAGTTTTAATAGCACTGGAATGCTATGAGAAATAACGAAAAAATTGATACAAAGTAATGAAAAGCTAATTCTGAAATGTAGAAATAAGAGAGAAAGTGACACGAAAAGGAAAAATAATTAGAAAAACTATAGTAAGAAATAGTATCCGTTTTGTTAATAGATAGCAAACTACTGAAATTTCTTAAAGAAACACAGTTTCAACATTACCGCAATGCTAAGAGAAACAGGAAGAAAAGAGTTATTTAAAAAGAACGAAAAATAGTCAAGATGGTCTTCTTTTTGTTTATGATGCACAAAGGACTGAATCAATGTCATTAAAATAGCGCTGAACAATTATATTTGAAAAACCTTTGAGGCTATTACAATAAATCGATGCTGCTAGATTTAATTCGATAGTTTATTTATTGATAATTTCAGAGATCTATATATAGTTGTTAAAAAAATAACAATTCACATGTACTGGTAGAGTAAAAAGTTGCATGGAAAACGTCACAAGTAAGGAAATTGAAATTTTTGAATACTGTAGAGTGAATCCCAGTATCGAAAAATCTTTCAATGTTCAGATACAATTTAAATATTATAAAAGATAAAACTTACAATATCAATCCAATCATATACATAATCGATACAATCGGATTCATAAGAGGTGGAATAGTCGCAGTCACAGCATCAATGATTGCCATTTTAAACTATATTACTGCTTATACTCCGAATCTAAAAAAAGAAGAATCTTGTCGTAGTGGAGTAAAAAAATACTGATCTCAACAAATATGCTGGTTGTAATAATTAAGATTATATTTTTTTCAAATATGCTCAGATCTGAAAAGTCCAAATGACTTTTCATTACAAAAAATTGCCTTTTTAAACTTTACTAAATAATGAGTTACGACATTGAATCGTTCTTAAAGCGTTTTTTTTACTTTAACAATAAAATTTTAGAAATTCAGATTAAAATAACTTTGTTTCCCACAAGAAACTGTAAGCGTAGGTTGGGATTCATCTGAAGCTTTTTCATCTGGAAGTCGAGAAATTAAACGGAGATGCTGCGCTGATCTAAATTTTTATTAGTGTGTGATTATCACTAGCTCACAAGGATTCTTACTAAATATGACTGAATATCGTGGCATCATACTGTTGCAACACTTTAAGGAGCTGGATAAGCAGATGCAAGTACGTGAATGAATTTTATTACAACCGATCATGAAAATTCTAGCTTACCTACTCGCGCTCTGAACATCTTAGAACGTAATGAAATGCTTTTTGACCCAATTAGTGCTTTAAATGATCAAAATATTGATTATTTAAGGTACATTTGCATCATTCCGCTTAGGCAACCTATTGTTTTACTAATATTATTAATAATTAATATTAATAATATTGTACTATTGAAACAGTTTGGAAAAAACTCCTTGGAATTGTGCTTTCAGGGTATTATCTTTTTAGATTAAGTATTTTGCTGGTATTATTGTGTTTATTTTCACATTTCGCTCGTATTTTTGAATAAAAGAACAAGATATTATTTCTCTCTTATCAACAATAACTGTATTCCTTATCTGTAATTATACGTCATTGAAAATATAAGAAAGGAGGAATTTTTTATGTTCTCCTTCGATTTTACATTTCATTGTCAACCGAACCAATTATCATTTCCTGAACTCCCCTAAAATGTGATTGAAAAGCTGACAAAATTTAGTGATGGGTATCAAGCTTTAACTTGGGGTCTCTTCAGGTCCTTATGCGATCTGATAACTTTAAGAATTTTTTTACTTTCAATCGGTAATCATTGCCCTCTATTAACTTCTCTACAAAATCACTGATGGTGAAATTTTAACATGGGATCTTTTTACTTACTGATCCAAATTGAGAACTTTATAAGAAAGCTGCTGTTAACTATTAGTACTTTTTGCCGAATATGATCACTTACTGACATGATTTTTTTTAGATTATGGCCTGTAATAATCTTGTATTTCATAATGAAATGTTATATGTTACCTTTCATTAACATAAAAATATGGTAATTAATGGCAAACGGCGTGTATGTTTATATTATGCTATTCATTTCAAGTTTCACCGAATAAATATTGGGTGTAAAATCATTATCTGTCTTGACAAATTCACTTCAAAATTTATAAATACTGGCACTGAACAACTAGTAATAAAATAATTGATTAAGAAGGTCATAATCCTGTTAAATTCTAAATTTAGTGAAGAAAGTTAGGTAGCAAAGGTAAACATAATTTTCATGACAGTATTTATATCTCAGTATTCATGCATACAAAAGCAGTCAAATTTGAGAAGAAAATGCATTTTTTTCGTCTAATTTCTCTTTTTTAGATTCGAGTAGATCGATGGTTGGATAAGATAGTTCGTCCTCTAGTATCCTCAAATCCAGCTATACGGAAGAATCGCAATAACTACGCTGCTTTGTTGGCATATGATGTGAAAATGTACACTTGATTTTTTACTCTAGTTCTATTTAGTAGTCTTCGACAAATGATGAAATTATTTTAAGCTAACAATCTCTGTTCAGATTTGTGGTTGATATTAAACAGAGATAGAGAGACAGCTGATAGAGAAAAAAAAGATAGAATGAGCTTAAAGTTTGATTTACATATTTATGTTTCAACTTAGAATTGCTCTAGGACATAATTCTGCAAGTGCTTATTCATATAAATACTAGTATACTGGATTGTATGCTATGCTAGTTGGCATCAATAAGCGAATAGAACTAGTCATGGTCATTAATATCTTGAAAAACATTTATCAACCTTATAAAGAGGATAATAGGTAGAAGTGTAGAATAGACCACTTTCTTAATTTAAGCCTATCTAATCTTTCAGGAACTATTCTAATATTTGCCCTTTCACTTAAATTAAACCGCTTATTATAAGCTGAAAGTCATCAAAGAGCAGGACATATCGTTAAATCCATATTTTTTCATCAATGGCCTATTCTATGCATTCACCATAGAAATTCAGTATTAAAATTGAAGTAATCAGTGAGATGCATTGGACTTAGAGATTGCTATTTGAACTTTACTCTGCACAGAATTAATTTTTATCTATGTACATGTATACTTTACCAACTAAACCAAAACAAGAATATAAGAACAGTAAGTACATTATTGACAAATTAAGATTTGAAAGGACAAACGTATATTCTGATGATCTTTCAGCTCCTAACGAGTTTCTTTTTTGGAGAAAGGTTCAGTTTCATAATCGTTTCTTCGAAATTATGAGGTTTTAATTAATTTCTTGACCTATTCTATGCATTCATCAAGTTTCTGCCATTTATAGCATTTTTGAATCCTTACTAACATTGTTTGATTCACTATTTATAGCATTTTTGTATTGTTGGTTGAGGTAGAATGCATATTTTTTAACGTTTTTATATAGGAAAGATTTAAGAGAACCATTTCACAAGTTGCCGCCAGTAGGGCGTTTACCAATGCTTCCAGGACATTACTTATTGCGTATATCAGAACCACGCCACACTTCTGGTAAAAAAGAAATTTTGAATATTAACCCATATCGATCAGCGCAAACATCATTGCAAGAGGTAGAAAAGGAACTATGCTCGATTTCAAGTTTTTTAACCCGACAAGACCAGTATGAAAATTATTCTGGAGACAATTCTAAATCTATTGAAAAAAGAACGTTACCTACCATTGACAAACAGCCTCAGAATAACTTAACATTAATTCATGAATTAGGCACAATAAGTCAATTATCACCATCAAATCTCCCTCTTGATTTTGATGCTGAACGGCCTTCTCAATCAATGAGTTCTTTGAAATTTAAAGCTAAAAACTGTGGTGACATAAAATATGCGAATAATCCGGAGGACTTTTTACATGAAAAATATAAGATGAAAGCAGGTGTACAACGAGCCATAACAATGCAGCGCGAATTGAAATATGACGCATACATGGAATATCTTGATCTTTTTGCGTTAGAAGCGAAAAAGTTCAGTATTCAAGTACGGAAATTTTTAAACGATGATGTCAATGCGGAACATACTTGAATGATATAAATGCATTGAGGGAATTGTCACAAACAGATATTTAAATCAATCAAGTCGAACTATTGTTACATGACTTCAACAGTGACTTTTCACATGTTGGATGAATTGCCAAATATTAAGTTTCTTAGAACCCCTGAGTAAAATTAGTTTTTCTCTCTTCCTATCCTCTAGTGCAAATTGTGAAGGTGATATTGTTCATTCTTGTTTAATCGATCATTACTAGAATTCAAGTTCAAAAGTGACCATTTGTCGAAGACAATGATTGCAAAGAATATATAGTTCACCATGTTACTGTGAGTTGATAAAGTTAAAATACAAGTTATTTAATGTTTAAAAATATTTAAGTCGATCTAGGCATTCTGTTATGAAATCGACGTCTTTCCTAGAATACAGTAAAATGTTTTTTTATTCGATTAGAAACTTATGTTCGTATATCCGATTAGAACGTAATGTTGTCACATTTTAATCTTTCATCAATATGACAAAGTAGTAGTGCCACTGCAACTGTTTCAGAATATGGGGATCTATCTAAATTTAGAAAAAAAGTTCTTAAAATTCCGGTGGCAGTAAAGTTAACTAGAGGACAAGTGCCAAGTGTCGAATAAGATATAGAATGTTAAACCAGTTATTACTCAAAGGCAACATGTACTACAGGAACTGTAGAAGTGATCAAATATGAGAGCAGTAAAAGTTTTATACAGGCTGGCTGAGGGTAACCTCAATGGCTGCATGAAAATAGTTTCAATCATTTGGAAATGAAAAAAATTGTTACATGATGACTTAGGTACGTGAAGAAACATAAAATGCAAGAAACCGATTAATCGAAGATTCTTGAACGATATAATTTTGACAATGCCGACTCATGATGTTTCAATATTCTTACCGCTTTGACAAATAGATATATGATAGAAAAATGAAGATGCCGCAATCCAGTGATTGCGATGCAGTGATATTTAGAGATAATTAGAATCAGACGCAAACAAAGCAAAGAAGAAAAATAAGTATGATGAAAGCAATTATATTATTTGAAAGCAATATTATTATGTGAAAGTAAAAACAGAAAAAATGACTTAAACATGGAGAGGGCATAAATCCTGTAGCAATGCCATGCCCTGAAAGCAGAAATGTTTCTGCAAAAGTTGAGAAACAGAAAAGTGATGAGAAAAATAAGAAACACCATTGAAAATAGATTATTTTTAAGAAAAATGTACCAAATCTCTGCTAAATTTCATTAAAGTTTTTGCATTATAGTGGAAGATTGCACTTTCTCATGATGATTTGATTTGAAAGTGACAAGTATCATCGAAAATAATTTACTTGATGAAACACATGAATGATTGGATATATCTGGTAGAGTTTAAAAGAATTGAATTTTATAGTTCAATTTAAATTGTTCATGAATAACAATTTTGAAAGGAAACTGAAGAGTTCTTTGGGAAATCTTGAGAATAATTTGATGACCAGTTTTCTGTAGTTCGAAGAGTGTTAAAAACATTAGTCAAGCTGGATGTATTGAGTTAATTATGGCATTTTTGAAATTTTTGAATGTCAATTATTACAATATGTCGGGGATAACTGTAGTGCTTCAAGCAGGTAAGAATTGTAGGCTGATCTAACTGCTCGCTTTCAATTTTTTCACTCTTATAAAATATTTTGCATCTATCAGTTATGCAAATCTCTTCTAAGGGATTTAGGTACCATTTATTTACGAATGTTGGGTAATACTGGAAATATCTTGAAACGGTGCAATTTATTTAAAGAATTTATAGATGCACAAATGATCCACCGACAAAGCCTTGGGTAACGAAAAAATAATCATTGAAAATTCGAAGGCATTAGTTACTTGCATAACAACAAAATTTCGTTCAACATTACCCGCTGGATCACTGGAGAATTCACATAGCTCGATAATACAGTCTATACTAAACATTTCAAAATTTAAAAAATTTGTCCAGTGAGTAATTTTTAAATTTATGCTTTAAGTTAATACGATTCCTTCTTACATAATTTGGATGTCAAAAATGACCAGCTGAAACTAAATTTCTTCAATTTCTGCAATGATTGTGGAGCCATCCTGTTTCTGAATATTTTTGCACACAAGAATCCCTTCGATAACTGCCTTTCTGCCCACTTCTAACACCCCCCTTACTGTCAATTTACCCTCGTACTGCCCAGATATACTGGCATTGTCAACTGTCACATCACCAGCGTACTTCCCTGCGGTTAGTTTAAAAGCTAAAATTTAATGCTATTTTTAGATCTGTACAACAGATCAGAAATAAACATTTTTTAAGGCCGACAAGTAATTACTAAATTATTCTAAACAATTTTTTAAATTTGCAGAAATTATTCTAAAATTTGACCTCAACAAAAATGAACTTATTATGAGCTGAAAAGTCACCAAGTAACATTTATTGTTCTTAAAATTTCTCCTCTTTCAAGTAGACTATTCTGTACATTTTGCCAAAATTACATTGTCAAACAATGTTGAACGACTTTATCAAACCAATATACACAGAAACCTTCGGATGCATCAAATTCACTTTCAACGAATTTTCGCCGCAAGCTAATAAACAAAAATTTCATATTGAGCAAAACTCACATCCATATTTTTGGTTACAACAAATAAATTTGTTATATCCAAAGTTTGCTGTAAATTGAATAAATTTTTAAGAAAAGTGAGGATGAAAAGCTTTTTAAAAAGATTATAATCGACTTACCATGTTCGCCAATGCATATTTTTTCACCATCAAAATTGCCTTCATAATGCCCATTGACAAGGAGTTTAGCACATCCCTCAAGCTCCCCTAAGTTAAACAAAACAAGTATTAGACCAAAAATAGTGTTAATACAAAAATCTCACTCATTACTACTACAAATATTAAAATTTTGATGTAACTTAAGTGAAGAAGCTTTTTCTCGTCTGCTATAACTTAAAATCGTCTAACGCAAATTCTTGGACTTCAAAGAGTCTTTCCTTCGAATGTCACTTTTACTTCATTATCGATGGTACTTGAAGCAGATATCTTTAGAACCATTTAGATGATAAAAATTGACCCCGGAGTAAGGAGGCATGATCAAAGCAAGGGCAGACGTGCAATGAAACTGTTACTTCGGTTACAACAAATTCGTTACACTGAATGGATCCGGTAAATCCGAAATTATTTTTTACCTACGAAAATATGAGTCTAAACTTGGACGGAAAATAGTCTATTTCCTTAGTCGTAAGAATTAAAAATTGACAAAAGTTTAATTGCTACATCTGGTGTATACTACATATCAAAGAAAAATTTATAGATGCTATCATTCAGTTGGAAAATTTGAAAACATCTATTTAAACTATAAAATTGAGAAAAAGAATCAGAATCCACAATAATTCAAAATTGTTATTAACTAAAAGTGACATCAAAAGATACTTTAGTTGAATCAGTACCAGCCAGGGCGTTATAAGTTAACAGAGGTTATTATACAGTAGGTTAATAAATACAAAACGAATGTGAAAAAATAAAAAAAGTACATAATTTCGAAAAAATTTATGTATCAATTGTATACATTGAATAAAAATATAAATTACAAATACTGGTATTGTCATTTAGGCTTTAATGTGATCGATGAAATAATATAAAACAGTGTAAGCTTCATGTGTGTACCAATAAAAGGCAAAAATTGTCAAAATCAATGGTAAAATTTAGTGTGCATAAAATTTTGCATTTATGCAGAATCCTACGGATCATTTCCTTTCTAGAATCAAGTACAATGATTTAATAACTGCCTTAACGACCTGTTTCATTTTGATATCCACAGGTTGATGCATAACACAGGTTGATGCATAACACAGGTTGATGCATAACACAGGTTGATGCATAACACAGGTTGATGCATAACACAGATTGATGCATAACACAGGTTGATTCAAATCTTTATTGACGATTTAAAATTTACTGGAACATATTTAATGCTGTCAATGCGAAATATATACGATAGTAATACAACCGAATATTAGATATATCCGATACATGCATTAAACTGCACAATAGAATTCTTATAATATTTTTCATGTCAATTTTGTCTCAAAAATACAAACCAAACAAAAATGATTTCATTCCAGATTTTACCCAAAAGCTTGTTTCCATTAGGTTTTTTAAAATTATGCTGGATTGATTATATACTTTTTAGTCAAAATGGAGAAAAATGTCAGATGCAGAATATTATTAAACTTAACTGTATAATATTGAATTACTTAAAGATCTGAACTGTCGTTACAGTTTTCAAGTCACAATTTATTTCAAAAGAGAATATTTTGGGCCGTTTCCATCAACTATCATACTAAAAACTACTCTACAAGAATGAAAAATAATCATAATATTCATCAGCTTTCAAATATTGCTGGTCCTCACTGTTTTCTTAATTTCTTCATCTTAAGATGCAGTTGCAATTATGGAACAATATGAGTTCATAGAATTCGCATAAATTTGAAATCAAAAATATAAATTTTTCAATGCAGTAGGTGCAAATTTTTTTATAAATATTTTTTTGTGGCAAGTTTTTCTTTGGAGCTTAAAAAGTTAATTTC
Organism: Vaucheria bursata; assembly: GCA_032358265.1. NCBI lineage: Eukaryota > Xanthophyceae > Vaucheriales > Vaucheriaceae > Vaucheria > Vaucheria bursata. Next base: position 9,629 of record JAULBW010066012.1, read on the forward strand.
AAACATTAAAACTCAAAATCATTTCTCCATGGATAGAAAGATTATAAAGTAGTTTCTGACAATACTTGATACTCCATATGGCAATATAATAAATAAAATTTAGAGAGCGATGAAGTTTTTGGTGGCAACAACTTACCTCTCGCAACAATACCATGTCCAATGATCATAACATCATCATCACCACTGTGACTATCCAAATATTTACGCATTCCACTAATCTCTTCATCGGTGTTATTCGATGTGATCATATCGTACTTTAGAGACACTCCAAGGCTTCAAGCGTAAGTTACTTTTTCTTGTTATTCATTATAAATATAGAAGAATTACTACTAATTGAAAATTGTGACAAGCCAAGCGATAATAAAAAAAGGTTATTTTCTTGTCCATAGTATAACTTTAGAGCACATACTTTGTGGCTTATAGAGTTTTCTTTGTTACTAGTAACGTTTTCCTCAATCTGAGCTTTTTTTCCTTTAAAACGCAGAGTATTGCTCTTTGCTTTGTATCATTCATATATTTTCGTGAAATCAGAATTAGAACTAACTAAAATTTTAGTTTTTTTAACATTTTTTTGTACCTAAAAGAATTATTTCTGCTATTTCTGGACTTTTAGAATTGATATTTTTTCACTAGAAATTATTCTTTTTTATATATATGACAATGGAGCATGTAACTGTTCGAAGGGATAAATTTAATGTTTGTTTAATGTTCCTGTCAATGATCGATCATAGAAAATTAGTATTAAAGGAAAGAATATGCTCTGAAATAGAGAGAGGAGCGCACTTTGAATGATTTTGAGAAACGGCGCAGAAAAAAATAAAAGTGTGACTGGTGACAGCCTATAGTACGAATTGGCCGTAAGAATTTAATAGCTTTACAAATTCAAATCGCTCTGATTTGCATTGAGAGCTACTTTTGATGAACGGAACTCACGAAGCATTTTATAGGTTAACAAGAAACATCCTAGACTATCGTTGTTGTTCTCATCGTGTTGATGACGAAATAGCTGCCTCTAACTCTGCTTATACATCTGCAAGTAGGCGGAAATCATCCATGGCTGACAGAGCTCGAACTCTGCGAAGCTATTTTGAAATAAAGGGAATTCAAGAGGAGAATAGGTATTTAAAAACAAGTAGGAATACCAATAATTAGGCATGGTGTTATAATGTAATGCATCATGAAAATATCCCTCTAACAATAGTCAGAGAAGAGTTCAATGAACACAAAACGAAACGAATTTAAACAAGTTGATTTTGAGGCAATATTTCAGTGATATTTTCATGATACGCGGACTTTAGTCGAGAGTTGGCGATTTACCGACTTATCATTTTTTATAACATTACAATTGAAAATGATGAAACGTAATTAAAGTGAAACCTCTTAAAGTGGACACTTCGTATCTCCAGAAATGTTGGTATGCTAGACAGCTGACCAAATGGAAAACAGTTTCTGTACCTAATTCACCATTCATTTTCGAGTACCTTGTTACATTAGACACTGGATATTAAATTTGTTACCACGAATAACTTTCTTGAGGAAAAAACCTTGATGAATGGACAAATAAATATCATTTTTTTTGTTTTTCAAAAATTGTAATATTTCAAAAAGGAAGAGGTTTGAATGAAATTTTTGTAAGATTTTATAGTTACTACAGTGTCTGAGAACATTTTTTCAGTCAAATAAAACTTTTTTATCGTGCATAACTTGATACCTTCTTAAGTTAGACACGTGAGTAATTGAAAATGACATGTCTTAGAAGGTTTTATTGTATATTTAAGATTATTGGATGATTTTTCTCTTTAAAATTCGTGGTTTCATATCCATGTTTATGATAATGGAAAATAAACACCAAAATGAAATAATTTAGTTTAAATTTTTTTAAATATATTGAAAACGTTTAAAATTCACTGAAACGATACGCTGAAATTAAATTTTTAATTTTCTGCTAATTTAATCATATGTCAGAATAGTTTCAGTTCTTTTTTAGTTTTTATGAAAATATTGGCAAAAAAATGATTCATAGCCTGCGTTTTTCACATTCGGGCAAAAAGTATAAGAAATCATGAAATTATTCTTATCATTCAGAATCATTTATCTTTGCTAAATAAAACAATATTCATGTAACAGAAGAAGAATATTGTGCATTTTTCAAGGCATTTCATGTAGTATTGCAATATATTCATTTTTTAATAATAATTTACTGCATACATGAGTATTTTTAAACATAACGGATATATAAATTCTGCTTAAATTTTAAACTGGTCACAGTAAAAAGTGATCGAGTAAATTTGAAACGGATAATAGTTAGAATCAATATCTGAATACTCAAATTAGACGGTTTATTCATGAATCGTAATCAAGTTCAATTTTTGTTACTCAATTTCTAATATATTAAATTCCAATCTTTTAATCACTTACATAGTACTGATGCTATCCGTTTCAAATTATTACATCTAGCAGGGTCCAAATGTATGTAACTTAGGGGCTTCATAGTTGCTCTTTTTGACATATTTAGCGATCATAGAATAATTTACTCGCAGAACAGTTTTTTGTGAGCATGATATAAATAAGTTACTTTAAGATGGAGCTATTTCAAATTTCATACACACTATTTGAGTAACCGATATAGCTTTAAGTTGATGTAAATTTGAAATTGAATTCATATTCATTGAGCACTGACTTAAATACTGCAATGAGTATTATTTTGTAATAAAGTGTATTGAAATACAATTAAACCTAAAGTTTTTCTTATTTTTTCAAAATACTACTTTATTTTTCTGTTTTTCTGTAGAATCGTGAATTTTGGGAACAGCATTGATTCTGAATACTGCGACAATTATGTGAAAACTTCGAAGTATACTATTTTCAATTTTTTGCCTCGTGCTATATTTGAGCAGTTTCGGCGTTTTGGAAATCAGTATTTCTTGATGTTGGTCATTCTTATGGTAAGAATCAATAGGATTTGCAGTAAACTTTGAATATTCCAATTTACATTGAATGAATTTTTGCTTACAATTAATAAACCAAAAAGTCATTTTGCGTCAAGTTCAGCTTCGGATTTTTGGACACAGCAAATTTCGGATTTAATGAATTTCAGATACAACGAATCAATTTGTTGTCCCTGCAAATGTTTTAAATCTGAAATTTAATGTGCGCAAATACTTTTTGTCATGGGTCGAAATTTAGAATATGCTAGTGAATAGTTTCAAATCCTTTAATATAGTAGTCTTCTAGAACATATGCAGAACATTTCGCTAAGTACATGAGTTAGTTGCCAATAATATATAATCTGATACAGTAAACTTTAGATGTAATGAATTTTCTTTCCTAATTTTCACTTATAACGAATGAATGAAAGAGTTGCATTGTGTAAAGTTCAGTGAGAAATACTCAAACAAAGCATACTTCGGATATAATAAAGTAATTGGGCAGTCCCAACCGATTTGACACATCCAAAGTTTACTTGAGCATTTGTCAGTGTATCAGGTAACAGTGTAGTTTGACTCTTTTTATATTCAAATGATGCAGAAGGTAAAACAGGCCACTAATATATTTCGAATTTATTGTTCTGAAAGTTTTGTTGATACTTGACCTTTTGGACAAAAAAGTTTAAATTGTTCTAAGTTTTTAAATCGTTTCAGTACAAGAATGAAAAATATCTTTCTTGTCATTTAAATCATCACAAAAGGATTTTCTATTTTAATAAAAGCAGTTCAGATAAGTTAAATTTTAAATATATAGAGGCTAGTAATACCATTTATGTGTATATTCTTTTTAATATGTATTTTACGTATATGAATGCAGCTTTTGGGTACGTATACTTCTCTATTTGAGAGCCCGATTGGACCGTATACTACTCTGGGGCCATTAGTTGTTGTATTAGCTGTCTCCCTAGCTCAGGAAGGATATACAGATTTAAAAAGACATAAGAGCGATGATGAGGTGCATACATACATACATTTATATGAATACATGCATGCATAACACCTAGAGGTTATAATTTGCACAATCAAGTAATTACTCGAATATACCTGCTATAATCCACGTGTTGTATTTGATGTAAAAAGTACTTTTACATTTTGTTGCATCGCTTTTTTCATTGTCATGTCAAATATCGTGTCCGAAGAGTACTATTTGAATGCAACACCTTTAAATGTTGCTATCATATACAACGCCTACAGAGTGTTCTATTCGAATACAACTCCCTGGGCATTATGTTTGGTGGAAGATGGTAGTGATACGTACATACGCTGATGGTTATGAATTGGGATACATATTGATACATCGGCTAGTACATGCTAATACATAGTGACATGCTTGTATGCTGACAAGACATAGCAATACGGATACACTTTTATAATTCATGATGCATGAATGTACACTGATCCATGAAATCATTTTGGCACATGCTGACATAAATATGCATACTACTTCATACATACTATTACACTATTACGTACTATGCATACAGACAAACAATCGAAAAACGCACGTGCTCAATGGAAATTCCGAAGAAGTTTTCTGGAAAAACCTTCGAGTCGGGAATATTATTTTGGTCCGGAACAGTTCTCCTCTGCCTGCAGATATAATCCTTCTAGCTACTTCGGAAGAAGAGAATATATGCTATGTTGAAACTTCGCAGATAGATGGCGAAACAAATTTGAAATTACACAGGTATGATAACAGTTAATTCAGTTATTTAACTCACATGAGTACAGGTCAGTTCAGTTTTAACGTTATATATGAGGTTCATTGTGTCTTAATGTATATTAAAGTGTAACTGTTTTCTGATTTGTTTATACGATACACTGTATCAAAAGTTATTTGTAGCATGAACTGTACCTTAGATTGTGCTTGTTTGTCTTTTCTATGAACTGAATTGCCCATGAACTGAGCTGTATATGACATAAAATGAATCACGACTCTAAGAAAGTGAACTATATCCTGAGTTGTTCTTAATTTCAACTGTTCATTGAATTTTGATTTTTCTTGTCTTTACCTGAACTGAATTGTATAATAAATGAACTGTAACTGTTCACTACCTGAAATGATACTACAGTAAACTTTTATTAGAATGAACTCGACGGGATTACCGAATTGATTCCTTATATTCAAACGCATATGTTTATAATATATTTATCTGAAATCTGAAATTAACCTTGGTATCATATGGCTTTTCATTCATTCATTAAGAGCGAAAATTTGTAAACATTGTATAAAATGGTTTAATTTTTACGCATTTATTATTGTGACATTTTATCATTGTTAGATATACTAGAACTACGTGTGACCACGAAGTGTACTTTTTTATACGTATAAACCAAATCGAAAATTGCATGATTTATTCTCTACTACAGTGAAACCTCCCAAATCGGACACTTCATCGTCAAGCTCTCAAATATCCAACTTGAGGAGATGTCCAGATATAAGAGTTTCATAAACGGTTGAAAAAAACTATTACTGAAAAAATATTATCAGGTACTGCTGTTCACAAAGTAGTAACTTTTGAATTTAAAAAAAATATATAAGCTATAAAATTTGTGGCCAAATTTCTGGGGTCAAGGCAGAGTTGTTGAAGATAAGCAAAAGCTCTCTCTGTCGTATTGGGGTTACATCATAATTCTGTCAGCTTTTACTATAATTTATTGGTACATATCCAATTTTATGCTTCTTTTAGGTCTCCTGGCTCGCTTTTCAGCCCTGAAGAGAACAATTATTTTGAACAAGTGGTGCATAGCATAGGAGACATTACTGGAACTATAGAGTGTGAACCGCCTAATTTGAGCATTAATACATTCACTGGAGTACTTAGACTACCGGTATGTGTGAACTGAACTGAACTGAAATGCCATAGAGAACAATAAAAATGAAGATTTTTATTGTAGCATTTAAATTTGATACTAAAATTTCAGATTTGATTTGCTAACGTACGTTAGCCTCAGTTATCGAATTATATTAGTTAGATGCTTACTCTCAATGGTTTGAAAAAAGTATTGTTGCAGGTTAAGTTTTGAATTCTTAAGTCAATTATAATCGATGCTTACTGTTAAGATGAATTTGTGTTATGTTACTGTAATATTTGTTAGTCAACATCAAGTATCGATTTGCATTAGAAATGCAAGCTGAATATTGGTACAAACGTTTAGAACTTCAAATTTGTACAAACTGAACCAGAACTGAACTGACCCAAACAAATACTGAAATTGTGTAACCGTGTCACACAGAGTCGATCCTTTTATCGAATGAAATTTAACTTGAACAGATATGGTTGTATCTGTCAACTTAGTAATATTTGAGAAATCTTGGATTTTAATAAGATATTGAATTGCGATGCCTTTGGACGTGCTAAGTTTACGATTGCTTCAGCTTTATTACTGATATGATAGAGAAAATAGGTAAAAGAAACACATTGGTTGATGTTTTCTTGAAAGTTTTTCTATCTACTTTATGATGATATTCCAGAATCATTCTAGAACATATTTGTTATGTGTAGAATATTGCTAGCATTGTACTAGTACAAGTGCAATAAAGAATACCTATAAAATGAACTTTTTTTTAGAATTATTCACAACTATAACGTTATTCCAGAATCAGTATAGAACAATGTTCTAGAACTCTACCTATTCTATCTAGTATACTGCTGTATTGTAATGGTACTAGTATAAGGAGTACTATCTAAAAAGCATTTTTCAAAAATATATTTTCCAATAATAAAGTAACTTCCCGAAACTAAGCCATAACCCTGACCCTTTCATGTGATTTTCAACGGGTACTTTTTATTTTAAGTAGTTTAGGACAGCACCTTCACGATGAACATATGAGCACCATCAGCTGAAAATGTTACATGATGAAATTAGCTACTGTACACAAATCTTGCATCCTTCCATTACAATGGAGAGCAAAAGTAAATGTAGACTTAGCAAGCCAGAATAGGACAGTTTGCAACATTGAATCCTGCAATCGTATTTGTCTGTTAGCTACTTTACATGCATGATCCGTAGACTATAGGGATCTTGAGCCATTTGGCTTCCATATGGATTATACTCAAATATAACTCATGGCCATGGGTGCTGTCTAAATGACCAATTTTTAATGTTGCTGACCTGAGGAGACAAAAAATAAGGCCGAAATACATCATTATAGAGTAAAATTTGTTATTTTTTGAAATTTATTATTCTTTTAGATAGAATAATTTCAATTTTTTGTTTTTCATATCAACAATAATGTTTTCAAATACTTAACATATATAAATACATGATTATTATTGTATTATTTTTCTAGATGGATAGTACCAAAGTTTTTGCTATTGATTCAAAACTGATCTGTTTAAATTTTAACCGAATCAAATTGAACCATGTCCTACATCTTTGAACTGAACTTTTGGGTTTCTGGTTTTGCTCAAGATTTGTTGGTTTGAAACTAAACTAACTGTAGCTAGAGTAACTTGGCATCCTATTAGTAATGCTTGAAAAAAGCTAACATGTAGCATAACAGTATTATGTATGTTTTATATGTATGCAGTACAAACCCGATCCACTCCCGCTCGGGCCTGAAAATCTCCTTCTGCGGGGCTCATCGTTACGCAACACACATTGGGCTATAGGCGTGGTGGTATATTCCGGCTTGGACACGAAAATAATGAAAAATTCGAGACAGGTTTGTTTTCTTACTTAGTAAGTCCTTATCTTAAAAGTGGCATATTGAACAATAAGTAAATGAATAAACTATGAAATTTGTTAATTGTGTTGAAATTTTGCGTTATTGTTCTGGAAAATTTTTTAAAAGAGGATTAGTATTTATTAGTGATCAATAAATATATGCATCAATGTATACATTCGTACTGCATATTTGCGATAGAAATATATACCATTATACATATGAGTTTTTTTAACTCCAAAACGTGTGTCTATATGTGTAAACCTTTTCTAAGTAAGTTTACAAAAGAGATCATTTTTTTAAATTAAGCGATCTGCGTATTCAAGAATCTCATTTAAATTATATTGATTAGATTCAAAATATTTTCATAATGTTCTGATGTGAAAGTTATTCTAAGTACCAGTACACATAAAGTTCATTTCAACTATATAAATTGTTAACTCTTTTTGAGCAGTAAACTGTTCCTTTTCCTTTACTTCAAATTCTGTGTGTCAGTATGCATACTTTGTCTACAAATTTTATTAGGATTTACTCTAAAAAATCTACTTTTTACTAAGCTAAAGATAATTGAATACGAAATTTTAACATATAGTAAAATGCATTGAACATAATTTACACGATTCAGATTTGTCTTACAAATATATTTAGTAGATGTTATTAACATTGTATGTATTTTACAGGTACCTTCAAAGTTGAGCAGAATCGATAAAGCTATCAATGCGGCTATAGTCCTCATATTTGTGTCTGACCTTGTGCTAGTAACTATTAGTGCCGCTCTATTATTACTGTGGGAAAAGTCGAATTTCAGTCAAGCGATGTATTTGGGGTACTATCTTGAAGGGGAATCGGATTTGAACGAGTTTGATCGATATGACGGGTATTCTATCTATCTCTCTCTCTATATATATATATAACATATGAATGCGTTCAGATTAACTTGGTTGTATATTATCGTGCATGAGCTTGCTCAATATCACTATCCTTGTACTTTTTTCACAGAGGAATGAATTGGCAAACTTCGAAAACATCATATGGTGTCGGATGGGCAACTTTTCTCGTAAGTTCTAGCATATTATCATATGAATAGTATTCTTTTTCCTCACAAAGAACTATATTTAGTCTTAATGTTAAACTATAGTAACGAAAATGGCAGTGCACGTAAAGAAAACGAAAAAAATTTTCCAAGAAAATTCTAGTAAAATTGATGACGTTAAGTTCAAAAAGAGTGGAATGTCAAAAATAAAGTTTACTCAAGTATTATATTGATACTGAGTTGAGTGTAACAGAAACGCACTCTATGTAATTGAGACTAAACTGTATGGATGTATTTAATATCAAGATGTATGCACAATCAGCATGCAGTTGAACCTGTCAAATTGCACACTTAGGTGGATGCATTTACTATGCATTATGGCTTGGTGCGCAAGTTGAAAAATAACTTTTTAAATAATTTTGAAGTACTGACATTAGAAAATTTTCATTCACGCCTATAGAATATTAGTAATGCAGTTGGATATTTATAAGAGAAAAAGATGCATTGAAGCAATCTAAGACATTTGAAATATTTCTCAAATAATTTTCTGGATAAAATTACTCTTCAACCTATCCATTATAAACTTTTGATTTTATTGATTCTAAAAGACTACCTGATATAACGTAAATACTAAGTATCTCAAATTAAAGGAATTTTCATTAAAATCCAGCTTAAATCGATTTATTTCATATTTGTTTGATCAAGTTTAGTCGAGTTTATGCACTAGTTTATTGCCGAAAAGTACAAACTCATTTTTAACATGCAATAAGCCATATTACGAGGATGCGCATTTTTCCTTAGACACTGGTAGATCAGCACTTGTTGCATTTTGGCACTGCATGCAATTTGACAGACTCTTCTGAATTTGGGTTTATTCGCATAATCCTGGGTTATACATAGGGATCCCGGTAGGTTAAGCTTTGCATTATTTTGAACATGCATAAGTTTCTGCATGGGAAATAGCTCACTTAAGCTCATAGAAAAAATGTTCGATATTTGCTGTATAAAATACGTTAGTACGGTAATCGTTAACACAAACTGAACTGATCCGTTGAAGCTGAACTTTATATATTGAACTGTGAACTGATAAAATAGATTCTGTTTGTATTTGATCTTGGTGACTCATGATTATATGCATTTTGTATGTATAAATTACTATGAAGTTTCATCTTACAAAAAACATATGTAATAACTATATTTAACTATTTTTAATAGATATTGTAAGATAATCTTGCACATATAACCATACACTCCCACGAAAGCATATATATCATTGTATGTATGAATGCATATGTATGAAATACTTTGAGGTAGTACTATACATATTTCTAGCTACACACGAAAATATAACAAAAATAACTATATGCTGTTTTGCTCACTTTTACCATTCTTCTTTATAGATACTGTACAACAATTTTATCCCGATCTCAATGTATGTAACAGTTGAAATTGTAGTATTCATGCTCCTGGGATTTGTTAATAGCGATATATACTTATACGACTCAGAGAAAGATATGCCTGCCAAGGTAGTCATGTATGATATATATATGCATCATTATGTATTTTTTTAACGTTTTAGTGCATATGTATCATAATAATCGTCATTTCATTATGAATGTATGTAATTATCAAAGCACGTATATATATCAATGTATGCATTTCTCACTTTATGTATCTGCTATGTATACATGCATGCATTAGTATGCGTTCTTAAGTGTATGCATGTGTCAGAATGTACTTATTAGTTAATGTATTAATGATGTATGTATGTATGTATGTACTCATCAATTAATATGTGTATTTCAATGAATGTGTCAACTTACTTTTCACTTTATGTAATTACTATGCATACATATATTTATATATCATTATACATACGTACAAATTCCTTTTCCCCTTGTTCATATGTATATATTAGTGCATATATATATATATATATATATATATATATTTGCTATTGTTTGTACTGATCAATATTGCGTTTACTTATTTAATCCTACACATCAATTTAAAAATGCATGTTTTAAGCATTTTTCTCTAATAGGCTCGATCCAGCAACATCACTGATTTAGGGCAGATACAATATGTGTTTAGTGATAAGACTGGTACGCTGACTCAAAACATAATGAAATTTAAACGAGCTAGCTGCGATGGACTAGTATATGGAGCGCCTACAGATGACAGTTCTTCTGTTGAGAATGTATGCATGTATTTGTCAAATCTATCTTTCTATATATATAATAACAAATTATCACTTAATGAATTTTTGCTCAAAATGAGTAAACCAAAAGTCATATCGAGCCAAGTTCAGATTTTCACATATCTAATTTGGATGCAACGAATTTGAATGCAAAAAATTCGGATATAATGAATGAATTTGGTGGTCTCGACAGATTTGTTACATCCGATATTTACTGTTGTATACAGAAATATACATAAAGATAGGAGTTATTCAATTAATAATTTATGAATATGTTTATCAAGTCAATTACATACAACATTGATATATGTATATATATATATATATATATATTTATATATGTATTTCAGTTGGTAGTTTTTCAAGTACCATGTATACATGTAATTGTCAAATCTAGTCTATCGCACGACATACATCATCAATTTATGCTTACATGAATGTGCTTCTGCTTACCGTTCTTCAACTGATAATGTGAACATGTCTATTCTATAGTTTGCCCCATTATCATATGCATGCATACTTGTACAGTTATCAATTAAGAATGCATGTATGACTTCTATAGTCCAGTCTAGTCTTCTGTCAACCCCATTAATATATGTGCATGCATTATGTGTTGCAGTTCTTTAATTGATTATGTATGTATGTATGTATGCAATTATATATTAGAATAGATATACATCTATGTTACAAACAGCTTTTCTTCAGTTGCTCGTGTATGAACTTACAATAAATATATATTGATGTAGACTAGTCTAGTTTACTATCCAGTATACTAGCATTATTTCAATATGCAGTGGGAGAATGTTTCTAGGACAATTCCATGTTGATTTATGTTTGTGAACTTCAATCTATAGCATTACCCTGTGAGACTTTTCCTATTTCTTCTCTCTGCGCACTATCAATAGTTAAAACTTAAAAACTATTTGTACATATTCAATTAATGCCTAGTATACTAGATTTTATACCGGTCTAGTTGGCACCATTGTAAAAAATTGGACTAGGCATGGCTAGCATTGTATTTTACGCCAATATCTGTAATTTTCATATATTTGTAGGAGCACTCAGAGAGAAGCATAAAGAATTTTCGAAATTTATCGGATTTAAGGGACCTAGCAGTTTCTGGGAATTTTTGTGCGAGTTGCTTTCTAGATATTTTAAGCATGGCACATACGGTTGTTGTTGAAAAAAAAGAACATCCAGCAAAAGGTGCTTTACATACATACATACTGATACGTAGATGTATACATACATACATACTTACTTATGTATATATTTATATAGGAATTATATATCAAGCGGAGAGCCCTGATGAAGGTGCCTTAGTGGATGCTGCAAAAGAATTAGGGTAATTTATATATACATATGTACGCTTGAATATGTATGTACGTATGCAAAAAAATACAAATTTTTATCATAAATTTCTTATCTCGTCTTTATTCTTTGTCAAATGTAATTTTATTTTTTCGAAATACTTGAAATAATATGAATATATATATATATATATATATCCGTAAATATTGATAATATTGGGTAAGTCCTGGGTAAAGGGGGATTTTTGGTCAAAGTGTAGAATATACTGCTGATTTTTTTAACCTTTTACAACTCTCTGGAAACTACTCTGAAATTCGATATCAACAAAAAGAACTGATAGCAAGCTGAAAAGCCCAAAAAATGTACCTTCTCAATTTATTTTTTTTAAATTCATATTTTTAGTGGCTTAGTCTATATTTTTACAATATTCATTATGATGTCATACAGTAAAACTTTTGATGTAATACATTTACTTTTTAAAATTTTTTAATAAAACGAACAAATGAAAAAGTCATATGCATCCAAGATCAGTTTCATATATTCAGATATAACAAATTGATTTCGTTGATCCTGGGAGATTTGTTACTATTATCTGAAATTTAATGTACCTAAATACTGTAATACTTAATATTTTTTCAACGAAAAAAATGATTTCGAATATATGCCTTAATACTTTTGCAAAAAAATTCCTGTTAATATTTTCTTGATAAAGTAACATGTAACTGAAAGGAAAGCTGTTATTCAGTGTATCAATAAAAAAATATTGAGCTCTTTATTCAATTCAAGTTTAATTAAGTTATTTTCCCAATTTTGTGTTTTGAGAATTCGAGCAAAAAAATATGAAAAGAAATAGGAATTTTTGAAATTTTCTCTATAGATACGAGCTTTTAGGAAGGAATTCTTCAACCATTAGCGTTGAAATTGAAAGTGAATGTAGAGTTCTTGAGGTATTGGCAGTGAACAAGTTCGATAGTGATAGAAAGAGAATGAGCGTTTTGGTTAAGCTTAAGGATGGAACTATTCGGCTGTTATGCAAGGTACATGTACTGATACATGCATACGTGCATACCTTTGTATGTACTATTTGATGTTGCGAAATTACTCATAAAATTTTTATAATCTAGTTCGATACATGGAGAGCATCATTTCGATAAATCAATTAAAGCTGCACAACTAGTATCGCTGCAACTATATCTTTGTAACTGCCAAATTCTTTGTCTCTTACGTCATTATAAAATCGTATTTTTTATTATAGCATGCGTGAAGAGATATTCTAGAATATCGTACTTTAAATAATTTTTTTAAATTTTGAATCTAGTAATTGAGCAGTAGTATATACATTGAAATATGCTGCTGTTGTATATGCATATACTTTTTGTCAAAGCCAATATAAATTTTTAGCTAATTTGCATGATAAATCACTAGATAATTTTCCCTAACCTATTCTACACCTTTAAATAATTTATTTAAATTTTATTAATTTGCAAAAACATATTCATGAGCTGAAAAGTTTTAAAATACATTTGCTCTCTTCTCAAATTCTCTTTTGATACCCATGGATTTATTTTATTTTTTTAGTATCATTTTTTTAATTTTGGTGAAAGGGTGCCGATAGCTCAATGCTGGGTTCGGAGCAGGCTGTAGGCTTAAATGATCCACAAATTTTGGCGCTTCAAGTATGTTTCAATATAATTACAGTAAATCTTAGATGTAATGAATCTGTTAGAACCACCAAATTCATTTGTTATATCAGGATATCTTACGCTAAACATGCAAAAGATGACTGTGTCATATACTTATTTTTGGGTTAAATTTTATTGGAAGCTAATAACTTTTGCTTATGTCTAATTCAGTTTATCTGAAGCCTACTGTTTACTGATTAAAATTGAATTTTTTAAATTATGTAGGATACCTTCTCAAGTTGGATATTTTAGTACTTGACAATAAAGTGTCTGGCTTAAGAAGTTTCACTGTATTTAGCATAGATTGCAAATGTCAACCATTTTGAGCCGTAGTTTTTAAATAATTTCTACACTAGTTCAAGATTTTATCAATAATATAAGGTTTTATTGCACTCATTCTAGAAATACTCCTTTTTAAAGTCATCACTGAAAAAGTACGAATTATAGCAGTTGGGCGCGTCTGTGTGTACTATACAGTACAAAGAACTGTAGAGTCATTAGCTAAACTAACTTGATTATATATGTATACATAATCGTATACGCGTGGTTGTTAAATATTTTGTGGTAAACATAGTTGTATGAAGTCGGGAAAACTATGCATTTATTTGTAATTGTTCTAGAACATTTATGTAAATTGACATTTCAATAAGTTATTTCGATTTTTAATTAATTGATATGCTTCAAAAATATATGCATATTCATCGCACCTGTAACTATCATTATGACTTTAGTATTATTATTATTATGTATATGTGCAAATATACATCTCTATTTTGGTATAAATATGTAATTTTTACATTAATGCTATATTGCGTGTAAACAAGTTTGATGTACATTGATTTGATATATGCATTTTTAAGGATCACTTACAAGAATTTGCTTGTGAAGGACTTCGAACATTAGTATTAGGGGTGAGAGACTTGAGTCAACACGAGTTTGACTCATGGTATAGTGAATATAAAGCTGCTCAGGAGGTTAGTTGGTTAACAGTGTTAACATCTACTAAGTGCAATGCTAAATGTATTTGATTTACTAATTTCATTCACTGATTTATTGTATGAAATAATCATTTTTTATTGGTCAAATTTTAATTTTAAATTATGTGAAAACATCTGATTTTTTAAATTATTTTACTCTGTTAAGTTTGCGATACTTTACTTTTTACCAGTCAAATTCGGTTAATAATATTAGGCTTTGATGACTACCGTTTTGGTTCATTTTCATTGGTCAGTTATTGAAGATTACCATTTTTATTGGTCAGCAATATAAAATACTCAAATTTGATTGGCTGATTTTAGGCACTGGTGAAAAGAAGCGAAAGACTTACTGCTGCTGCCACTATGATTGAACGAAATATGACTATTGTTGGCGCTACTGCAATTGAAGATAAATTGCAAGACGTAAAAACATATATATATATATATATTTGAATTTGTACTATATTTTTGTTTATACGATATAAAATTATATTTTGAGGGTAATTTTCAAAATGCTTAAATATATATTCATATTTTGTAACTAAAATATATGCATAGTTTATGATATAAAGATAAATGACAAATGTATAGACACATATTTGTATATATACATGATTTTTTAGTATAAACGTATGCATTCTGTATAAATTGAACTACAAATGTATATATTTGTAGTCTGTATGTGTTACTTTATTTAGTGAAATATAGATTACATATTTATGTGTTATATGTCTGAATAGATTTTTTTACTCTCCAGATTCCTTCATAGTTTTTTCAATATTTTCCGAATTATTTTAGGGCGTACCAGATACTATTGCCAGTTTGGCCTATGCAGGAATTAAGCTGTGGGTCCTAACCGGCGATAAACGCGAAACTGCAATCAACATTGGTTTTTCTAGTAAAGTGTTGACTCCTGAAATGAGTATAAGATCCTTAATTAACGCGCCTAAAATAGAGGTCCGACGGCAATTGGCCAGTTTATATAAAGATATGGTCTTGAATAAAAGTAAAGTATCAGCCAATCGCGAAAAAGGAGGATTTTCATTGGCTCAATATTATAAAATTCCATCCTGTTTGGGTAAAAAAGGCAGATTAGAGCAGGTACGCCTTATGCCTATTTTTAATGAATATATGTGTGTATTTGTATATTGTTTGATTAATTGGAAATTTTTGGCCAATTGGATTTTTTGTATGTATGTATACTATGCCTGCGTCAGTATGTATATTTGTACAGTAACTCTTCAGTCGGACGCCTTGGTAGGCCGGACAGCTGGCAATACAACAATTTTTCTGATTTAAATTGTTTTTGTCCCTTATGTATCTGGACACCTCATTAAGGTGGACATTTGAATGCTTGACAAAGAGATATCTAAGTTTGGATGTTTTACCGTATGTTTGCTTGCATACGTATGCGTATGTCAGCATGTATGTATTCGTATTTAGTCTACTTATATATATATATATATATTTACATTGATTTTTGTCATTTGTAGGATTTAAAAGCATGCATGGAGGAAATCCTATCTTCTCCACTTACAGAAGGTTATTCACCCCCAGCAAAGACTGCCGAGGTAAGCAGTTTAATACTCCCATCTTCATTCGAAAAGAATATAATTTCATTCTATTCAAATGAAAATTTTGGCGTGTACTTTATGTTAGAGCATCACCATCATTTGATGCTATCCGAATCTGAAATTTTGAGAATAAAAAGACCAGAGAAAGAATAGAATACTCTATAATAGTTATATAGCTATCTATAATTGTCTTTCTCCCAACATAACCCACAGGGTGTTGTATTTTAATTGAATCCCTAGTACAGACTGTATTCGGATAGTATTTTCTGAGGGCTATATTCGAGTCAGATGAGATATCTTTCAATTATAGTGCAACCAAAATTACAGGAGTCCCTAGGTGCACCGCCATGGGGTGACTAAGGATCGAATCCACCACTGCCGAGGAGGAATTTTCTTAGAAAATCTTCATTAATATTAGAAAAAGATTCAAATTTCTTTGATGCACAAGCAATCAAAAAGTGAATTCAATACGAAACAGTCTAAAGTACTAAAATTTGAGTCTAGAAACAATGAACTTTTCCAGAAAATTCTAAATATTTCTTCGGAATATGAAGTGCTTTAGAGAAAACTCTTCTTTGAACGTAGGGCTTCTTTCACTGAAACTAGTCTGACAATGCAACAAAACTTAATTGAAGCCGATGATAGAGTTGAAATGCTGAATTCTAGGTTGATCTCAGCTATGGACAAGCTCACTGATGAAAGGGTCATTATTTAATTATTTGCAAAAGAATCTTTTATCAAAAGGTTCTTGCTGCCAATTGAATAAAAAGAATATTGACCCATTTATTGGTGCTGCAAGTTTTTTGGTCGCCCCACAGTAGTGCAAATATGAAAACTGCAAAAATATTATGTGCTGGTTAACTCGATACCTGAAGATTATAAACGTGTCACACTGTAAATATATAGCTACATTGGCAGAGAAGAATATATGTTAATGACAAAACCTAATGAGTCTCTCTATCTACGTCAACATGATTATTATTCTAAAATCATTATAGAACACCATATAATAATTCTATCTATTATATGATGCAGTTACTATTACAAAATATAGTTACTGTGCATAACAAAACGGATTTTAATTTCTGTTTGCATTATATTCGAACTGTACTCTGACAATTTTCTAGATGCATTTCAGTTATAGCCACTAGGGTTGCATATAAATAGAAATTAATATAACGTCATAGCGTTATATTCGAATTTTTTTAATTCTAGTGTATTTGCTGTATTTGAGGGAAAACAGCATTCTGCAAGTTACATATTATTAATTGATCAATAGAATACAGCATCTGGGATGAGTTCTAAAATTATATAGTACAATTGAATGGTGAAGACCATAATCCCCTTAGTTTTAACAAATGTACATGTATTAGTGTGTTTTTTATTGGATTTATTTTTATCTATTTCAGCAATCAAATGAATATGAGCCAGCTTTTATAATGGAAGGTCCAGCATTACTGTCGGTTTTTGGAGATGTACTTATGGAAGCTATGTTGTTTCAGGTCAAAATGGTTTTATATTTTAATCTTTTGTTATGGTACTTCATGTTGCTTTCATGTTATAATGCCCATAGTAATTGTACTTCAAATTATTTTTTACTTTAATTTATAAGACTTAATGATATATTTAAAATACGATTTTTAAATTGATATTAGTATTTAATTTTTATAGATATCCTTTGTGGAATTCAAAATGCATTTTTCATTGATAAATATTAGTTTTTTTTGTAATTATTGGGTTTATCTTTAAAGGTAGCGAGTCAATGCAATGCCGTGATTGCATGTCGTGTGTCTCCAAAGCAAAAAGCTATACTAGTTAAAATGGTAAAACAATATGTAAAACCGACGCCTGTTACTTTATCGATTGGGGATGGGGCCAATGATGTACCAATGTTGCAAGAGGTAGTTGAAATGTATTATCTACAGGAAACCTCTTTGTCGGACACCTCTTTGTCGGACACCTCGTTGTTAAGTATTGGACAGTATAAAGTTTTTTTTGTTTTTTTTTATCCGGGTTCCTCCTTAAATTGAATGTTTATGCATTTGATCATGAAGTGTCCGACTTAGAAAGTTTTATTGCATGCATTTCCGTGTTTCCATGTATGCAAGTATGTATTTACGTATGTCTCAATAATTGTATATGAAATCAGATATGAACTGTGATACTGAACTGTTGGATATATACTCTGATATTAGCCTTAAATTACTTCAAAACTAAAGTCGTTTCTCAACTTTTGATGTGTTCGCTTCGATAATTTATTGATTATTTTTCTCTTCACTTTCTATCCTTTTTCTATTTTTTTGTCGCTTTACATTCATTGCTACTTCTTCAAGCTCTCTCCGCTATTGCGTAATCTGGAAGTAGGAATTTAAATCTTAGTTTTCATCATATAGATGTGCACTGTATGCATGTGCATCTTTGAAACTAGTGTGAAGTTCCTGTTAAATACTTATGCATAAATGTTAAAATTGCATTTTACTTGCTGCATTCAAGGCTCAAGTGGGAGTTGGAATAAGTGGAAAAGAAGGGCAACAGGCGGTAAATAATTCAGATTTTGCAATCGCACAGTTCAGGTCAGTTCATATATTATGTTATGTAGAGCAGTTCAGTTTAAATCGCAATTTTTATAAATAAATACATTTTTTTCCTCTAGTATTTGTGTCTTTATTTCGATCACAAAAAATGGGAAAAACCATATATGAGGACATTTTTTCAATTTGAGTAGTTTAGACATAATTAATACGATTCATCTTGATCATGAGGTAGTTAGATTTTTGGGATATTTTTATTGAAAATTAAAAGTTCTGCATCATTTTTTTATTCTTTTTATATTTATGTAAACAAAATCTCTAAATGGTTTTGCAGATATTTAAAAGATTTATTGCTGGTGCATGGCCGTTGGAACTATAGACGTCTCAGCAAAGTAGTCTTGTACAGGTAAATATGTATTACGTATATTTATATTTCGTCTATATAAGAATATTATGGTATGACCAAACCAGCAAATTGTAGAAAAAAACTTCAGTTGTAACGAATAAATTTGCTAATCCCGACAGCTTTGTTATATAGGTATATATGCAAATGTTGAATTTGTTATGTCTATCCAAAATTCGAAGTAATGCTGAAGCTGTACATTTAGCCAGAGGAAACTTGGAATCAATTAATATTAGATATGCCCAGAGCTGTACAACTTACGAGAATGTTATAATTAAGTGTGATATGAAAATATAAAATCTATAAAGGCAACTTATCACTATCTGGCGAGTCATCGCTTCATTTGAATATTGTCCAGATCAAATTATGCAGTCCTCCATAACGGATATCATTAATAACTCACAGTGCAGTTCAAATGCTAAAATTAGCGAAGGATGCATTTTAGCAATAAATATATACCACAAAGATTCAATGGACCCAAAAATTATTCACTAGCCATTTGTTAGCTTGTTTAGTTGTCCTATTATACTTGCTAGTGTGCAAATTTAATTCTACGCTTTTGTACTTGCAAATAGATTCATTTAACGATGCGGATTTTATCCCTTTTAAAGCAAAGCTATATATTAAAAAAGTCACATTTAGAGAAGCAATCTTGAGCTTCACATTCCTACATTCCTTCCCTGAACGGATTTAGAAATTTTTCGCTAAAAATTTCATTATCATTGAGTCGCTTGATTTCTTGTACTCAATGGATTGTTGATGCATTAATTGACCTTGCCATTAAAATTTTTCAAAAATTTAAAGATAGTTTTTATATAGATTGTAAAACCTTTTCAAAAAAATTAACTCTGCATGTATAAGTAAATTCTTTTTGTAAGTACTCAAATGTAGAAAATATTTGTTTAGAATTATGATGTACATGTTAAATTTGTTATAAAGCATGTATACTATTTCGAGTTCAAATTTATAATTAAAAATACCTATATTATATAAATTTTTCTACCATAAAAAAGAATTAATTTTTTCCATGACCCCGGAATTTGGTCCCAAATGAAACATCACTTTAAAATCTGCGTGTAATTACTTGGGAAGTATTATTTTTCATATATATTTCCATAGCTGTGGCCTTTTGTGTGACATATTTCCAGGAATGGCATAATTATCTACCAGTATTGAAGTTTATAGTTCATAAATTGTAATTTTTTGCAGTTTCTTCAAGAATTTCGTCCTGGTAGTATGCTTGTTTTTATTTAACTTCCAGACTGGTTTCTCAGGGACTCCTATATTCGAGGTAAACTCATCTGTATGCATATAAATTTTATACTTTAAAATATGCATGCTGCAATCATTTTTGTATTTAGCTATTAATCCAAATTTTTAGATAACTATTTCAGTATTATCCATGGAATTTAGTGTGAATTATGCTATTTGTTGCGCAGAGACTTAAAGAACGAGATTGCTACTAATCGTGTTATTAACATATAGATTTTTGTTCAGCACTGTGAATGTGTCGATATATATTTATAAAAAGAAGCCTTAAATTCATTAATCGATGCATATAAATGAATTTTATATGTATGTAAAGAGGCTGAAGTTCCATGATTACTCGTACATTTATCTATCATATATATTATGCTATTGCTACTGAAACTAGCTTATATATATATATATATATATATGTATATATTTATTTATTTAGTTCTTTTATTCAATATAAAACTACTAAATATATCATTTTAATTTTTTAAAATGTATTCAGGATAACTTAATTGCACTTTATAATTTCTTTCTGGCCTTACCGATAATTGCAATTGGCGTGTTTGATAAAGATGTCACGAGAGAATTCGCATTGAAGCATCCTGAGGTACGAGAATATATATATTCTAGAACAAATTTGCATGAAAAGTTCAAACTCTATTTGAGAAATCAGTTAGAAGAATACAAGTTTTTTCATATTTTCTTCATTTTTTATTCACTGTTTCATTCTATTATATTTTTTTACCTTTTATTTGTTACTTTCTGCTGTCCATTTTCTACTTGTAAGAAATGTAACATTTTTTTTCATGTATACATTATGTACTTGAGATTATAGTAACTTAACTTTATGAGAAATTGGAGTTAAATCGAAAAGTAAAAAATAGTTTGATATCAAAATGGAGTATATGTGCTTCAACTGGAGCAATGTTCTAGAAGCATTTTTCAACTATGTAATTCAATAACGACAAGTATACTTGACATAAGACTATACTAGTCTTCCTGGATAGATATTACTTATATTCATACCTATTCAATTGAAGACCTGCTATATGTAATGCGTACAGAATATAATATTGATGGGTATACTGGATTGTAGTATACAATTTTTGTAAGTATACTGGATTGTAGATTATGCTGGACTGCATCATTATGAACTAGTAATATAGTACAATATCTAGTTCAATATGTAAATTTTTTTTAATGTCCAGTTGTATTACATTGGAAGAGAGAGCAAGGATCTGAATGGAGGCGTAGTTTTAATTTGGATTGTTTACGCCATAATTAGTGGCCTCTTGACGTACTATATCCCGTATTTCACATTTGCTACAAATTTTGCAACGATTGGAGAAATTGATATGTGGGGTTTGCGTGCATTTTCAACTATCGTATTTGCAATTCTGATTATTGCAATGAATTACAAGGTGAGTCGTTGTTTAATCTATATATTTTGGAATATCTATTATGCGTATGTACGTATTTACATAACTGGATACATATTTTGATATACATGTATACTAATAATGTATACATTGGTTTATTAAAAACACATGCAAATGCTTATCTATAGGTATATATATATATTAATTTTTACAGGTTTTACTTGAGACTCGAACAATTACATACTGCCAAAAAGGGCTCTGTGGTAGCACTTGCAACAAAATTCGCAACTCTGCTGTTTCGGATAGCGAAAGCACACATATCGACTCATGGCCCAGCAAATTTGGTATGATCATTTCGATCATGAATAAAATGTTTTCCGCACTCGTCTAAAAAATTCTAAACTTGAAGCAACCTTAATTCACGAATCGCTTATATTAGTTGAAACTTGTGCTTTTTGGATATTTTTCGTGGTCAAAATATAAAATAAAAGTCCACGTAAAAGTAGTCATTCATTATATCTTGTAATCTGAAGTCAGTTGGGTTGTTTGAGATAAATTTAGATATTGTGCATATGAAGTATATATCTATGCGTGCGTGTGTTTTATAGATCGAAATACATATAATTTTTATATCGCGCAATGAAGGTTGGACAGTGTTCATCTGGGTAGGAAGCATTGTGTTCTATTTCGTAGTTGTGCTGGTATACTCTGTGCTGCCTAGTATTGCTTGGAACTACTATTATGCTGGAATTCAAGCTTACAGGTCTATGCATATTTATATTTACATGAAGTGATATGCATAATAATACCTCGCTCAGTCCAAGAAAATCTCTTATTTTGGTCAGCCTTTGAACAGGCCGTTAGAGGGACATCTCTGTATACATTTTGATATACGTGATGCGTAACTACATTCATACATAGTAATATGCATTGATTTGTTCAATCGTTCGTACCGATAAATGTATACATTCATTAATACATAAATATAAGAAATGCAAGATAAAATACATATGAACACGTTATCGCACATATTAGTATACGTATTATGTTCCAAAAACACTAAACAGCTGGTGGAAATCTGCGTAGTTGCAAAATGTGACTTCTTCAATTTGCTTCCACACTTCATATGCTCTATGTAATAATGCAATTGTACTTTAGACATTTCTAACTTTTCAGCTATGGCCTTTTTTTGCAAAATTTTTATTAGCATTATTTGCATTAACTTTTAGGAAATGCAGGTTTCATGAAATGTAAAGAGACAAAATTTTTTGTACACTTGCTATTATTTTTAACTCAATTTATTCAGCATTCAATATTTTTTATGCATAGTTCGGGAATCATGTGGCATATGCTTCTTCTTGTGCCTACGGCAATTATTCTATTGGATATTGGTGCCAAGTTTTCGATGCAGTGAGTCAAAATAAACTATATACATAAACAATATGCATTTACGTCAATCTGTGAATTTTAATTTATGTCTTCATGCATGTAAATATTTATCCATTATACAAAATAATACGTGGTTTATTGAAATTTATTGGAAGTCTTTAAAAATCGATACTGTAAAATTACGTTGTTTTCAATAAATATAGATAATCTAAAAGAATATGGCAATTATTTTATACATATTTGTAAATTATTTACATTCCAGACCTATTATAATCTTGGTTTTAAATCGAATACGATCAAATTTAGAATATCTTTTAGTTACGTATAGTTTTTTATTTGTATATAGGCAATTTTGTCCGTCGCTTACAACAAGAGCAATTGAAGAAAATGAAATCCTCGAAAAAAATAGTACAAAAACATATAAAAATGATCAAAATCCTTCGAAAGAAACAAGACCGGAGGTCTTATCCCTCAGTGAAGTATAGCTGATATTTATGATGATTTTCAGGTGTCCTGGAAGGTTATATTCTACATAAACTGAAATATTTTCTTGTATTTCTTTTTCAAATTAAAATTGTTTTTTTATATCAAATATTTATATATATATATATACGATGCAGTACTTTTTTTATTTGTATGCTTTAGGTAAATCAAAGACTTATATGCTATACATAAAGAGTATTTTCTTTTATGTCTTCAAAGTATAAAATTGCTATTGCATATATTGCACAAATATATATATATATATATATATATATTGCTCTTTTATATTTGTGTTTCAGATAAACCAAAGAATTCTATCATATTCAATGTATAGTATATTAATATATGCAACTTCTGCCTTCGTCTTTTTATATCCTTTTAATATATCATTATTTGATGTCTAGATTTAACAAAAAAACTGTGGTTGCTGCTTCAAAAGCCCACTTCGGGACTGTTTATTTATGGGCTTCATTCTTTCGAATACATTATTTTTCCTATTCTTTCCCTTTTGCTTGCTTTTCTTGTTTAACGTTCATCATCCTATTCAACATGCGATGTATTATTGGATATGCGGCTGGGTTAATAAACCGAAAAATGAATTACAGCTTAAATAAAAAATCAGAACAATATAGGATCAAGAGAAATGGGCAAATATGAAGCTTGACTTCATATAGGAGATTTATGAAGTGACGACCGACTACTATGTATTCATATTAGTGATCGCTTTTAAAATCTCTACTCGTTTTATATTCTATACCGCTTCATTATAGCATATAAATTTTGCTATAAAAATATAATTTATTGGATCACGAATATAATTTTCACGTGACCTCATTTTCGGTGGCTCTGAATCTCAATAATTGACTATACTTGACTGCAATCGATTATTTCATGTAACAGTTCTACATTTGGACTACAATTTTTATCGTCAACATATTTCTCTTCTTTGTGCTTTCACTACTTTGTAGTAAGATACGACATGTGAAAGATTCAAGCATAGTTGAAAATACGTCTGCCATCTAATGTTGAATGAACTACAGGCTCTTCTATCTTGCAACTCATTTTCTACATCCTGTTTCCATATGTTCCGTGACGCGATTGCAATCCTAGTGTGCATTGAATTTGTGTTAAACATTTAAAAATTATTTTGAAATATGACCTTTCAACAAGAATAAATGCAATATGAGGTGAAAGGTCATCAATGCATCTTTTATTTCTTTTCGCAGCTCTTCATAATCCTACGTAGTTAGGAGTGAATTTATGTTCTTTAATTACCTATTTACACATTCAACCTTTTACTTCTAAATACTGGCAAGTCAAATAATTTTTGTGATATTTTCTTGCATATTCAAATGTTTTTTCTACTATATCTTTTCTCTTCAATATCGTTTATCACTCTGAGAATTTAGAAAATATTGAGGGGCACATAAATATATATGTATTTTTTTCGTCAATTTCTGTGGATCAGAAAGTGCAGTTTTCAAAAATTACAGAAAAACCAGAATGCTAGATTTGTAAAATTCTGGACAAATCTGAACCCAGGATTTGTTTCCTAATATACGATGACTACGATTCTGAATCCAGATGAAAGGATTTGGTACAGAATTCAGGTTCTTTTTGCAGCAGAGCCCAGCAAATTAAACCAGATTTTGGCTTTTCCATGCAATCGTCATTTTACGTACACTACAGTAAAATCTTTAGTATTAATGGATTAAAATTTTTAAAAATAATTTTAGCAAAATTTTAGAAAAAATGAATAAATATTTTCGTAATAATTGACGTTTTTTACTTGTATTTATAATGAGCATTTTTATTCATGGTGAGTATTGTGTGGATGTATACTTTTTACGTATACTTTTTTAAATTTATAGATAGATTTCAATATACTTTTCGAATGTAGCTACAGGAATGTATAAATGTTAAAAAAATCAACTTTTCTACCAGTTATGAAATATTTCGAACAGTTTTCAATGGTGAAAGTAAAATTTAAATTTTTTACTACTTCTACATCGAATATGCCAAAAATTTGAGGAAAAAATTGTCATATTTACATTAGATGAAATTTTCCACTAATTTCTCTCTAAAAGGCTGGGACTGATTTAGAGTAATTATGTATAAAATTCAATAACATTCAAAATATTAGCTTTGTATGCCAAAACAGCTGCAACCTCTCATGTTTACCAAAGAACAGAAAATTATTCTTTGCTCTAGATTTCTAGAAAATAAATGACTCCACCACCAACTTGCAACTTCCATTGGCTCAGTAGTAAGGTGATTGTAAGGCCTGCATGTTAAATGTTACTGTAGCAACAGAACAGTAAATAACTGTTCAACTCTAAAGGTCTGAAAATGGAAAAAATCAAAAACTATATATATTTATTTACTACCTTTCAAATATCTGCCCAGTCTACCATATATTCAAATTCGACTAACCACATATTAAAGCCACCAACTTATTTTTTAACAACGCCTTGGGTTTTGCGGTACTTATCTGCATGATAAAAATGATGGAAAGTATTATATTAATTATTAAGTAACTCTATCAAATTGTTCTTCATAGATATTGCGCTACTCGTATTTAATTAAACTATGCATATATATATACGTATTACACTATCTTGTATGGTTACAATTATTTGAATATGCGCTTATTCCTATACCTTTTCTCTTTCAATTTTGACGAATTGGCAATCGGCTTTAACATATTAATTATCGTATTCGATAAATTGATCATTTCAAATTGAGCAAATTAGCATTAAAGTTTGTTAACATTAAGGTTTAAATATTGAAGTTCTGTCAAATTGTTCCCTACTTGGTCTTTCGCACTTCAGTTTGTTGCTGTTTTTTTTAGCATTACCTTCAGCTCTACCATCCTTATCTCATGAACCCATACGCATCCTCAGACTTATTTCAGATTTAGATACTTTCAATATTACATTCTATAATCAAATATTAGATTTTTAGAGGTGAAATGCACTGTTCTTCGCAGTGCATACAGTTTACAACCATCTAAAGGCAGGTAGGGAGAGTCAACTGGAAAAAAATATTTGTACAGGTTATCAAAGTTGAATGTCAATTTGCTAAAGTTTCATTGTTAGCTTCGAAGTTGAACGAGAAAAGGTGCAGAACAGCATAAATCAAATTCATAAATACATGTGCACTGGAATTTATGACGTCACTTTTTCTTCTTCTAATGTTGCTACTTTGCATGGAATGATAATACTGCTGTGCAGCCATAATACATAATTCCGTGCTGGCATTTTAGAATGGAAAGAAGCAACAGTGCAAGTCGACTTTCACGAAGTCCTCGGAGCAAACTATAAAGCTGGTCCAGTGCGCTCTAAATTTAATATAAAACCTAAAATAGTGTGATCCACACTAAAAAAAATTGTTCAGGTCACGTTAATTGCGAACAAGTCCAATAATTTAAAATTATACTGAGGTAGTCCAGTTGTTTAAACCTTAGGTGTTATCTTCTGAAAAAAAGATAGCAGTCCATATAGTGAACATCTCGACATTCATGTAAGCTACTTTGAAATCATCAATGAATTTTCGTCTTTCCTGGATATAACACTAACCTGATTTTATACTACAATGAAATTAATTTATAACAAAGGTTTGCATTTAAAGGATCGTAAATATGGCCACTTGAAACAGCCCACTTTCAGCACCAAGATTCAATTTTGGAGGTTTAGTTGACAATCGAAGCTTTGAAAAGTTTTGACACAATGGAGGTTAAAGCGTGGCATCCGCTATATTCAGGGCAAGATATTATTTTGATTCGTACCTAACAAATGCTTGCCACTCGTTGTCGGAGGATATTTTGCAGGGTGCGCATCACTTACAAATTGAGCCAGACACTCCACTCTAGTATCAAAATTTGTTTCAAAGAAAAAAGGAATTGAATATCGTTCTCTGCCTTCAAAATTTACTACTCGATGAAGGGTACTGCGGAAGTGGTCATTTGTCCATTGCATAAGCATGTCCCCTAAATTTACCACAAAATCGCCAGGTGTGGGGGGTATATTAAGCCACTTCCCGTTGAGAAAGACCTACAATGCAATGAAGTTGTAGTACATATCAGTATCTGCTTTCTCATGCTATATCATTAACTGTTCCCCTAATTATGATAGTCCTTAAAGCTCTCTATAGACATACGCAACTACATAAAACTTCAAGTAATAAGAATCAGCTCTCAACGAAATTTTACCTAAAAGTTTATACTGAAAAAAATGCCATATTATGCCCAAGTTAAATACCAGATTTTCAGATAGAATAAATTTTGAACAGCGAATTAATTTGGTGGTTCCACCAGGTTCACCCTTTCCCAAGTGTACTCTGTATTCTAGACTCAATACTTCATCCATGTATCATCATTCCTCGAATGTAGCTAAGCCATGGTGATTGCTACTACGACCAATAATATATCCTAGCAGTGCTGGAATACCTAGGCTTATATTATCCTCAATATTTTACGTTTGATTAAAGACCAAGTAAAATCCATGCATTACATATTGTGGTTTTCAGTCATAGCGCCTGCTTTGTTCAACAGGCAATGTGCATCGTTGACCTGAATAATTAAACTACTAAAAAAACCTGTGAACGTCATGTTAATCCTTTCTCAACAATGATGAGTTGGAGAAATGTGATTCTGACTCTGAAGCGAATGACGATGATGACATAGTATGTAGAATAATTAACATTCGCCATAAGGCATGCAATTCAAATGCGTTTTATGTATATCTGTTGAGCAAATTATATAAATAAACCCAGCAATATATTACCTGGTTTTAATCTGAAGAATAACTAGGTATTTTCTGAGGACATTACATTTTATACTGTATTTTTGGAAATTTCAGAATTACCTGCAAGCCGGGCACATCATCAGTCGATAAAAATGTCAGCAATCCATAATCAGAATGTGCTCCAGCCCCCAAAACACCTTCCGCCACATTCGATACTTCCGCTTTATAGTGCAGCAAACGTATTGCCGACATTGATTGAGAAAAGTGCTGGGCGAAAAACTCTCTCTCCAAGCCAAGACCTCCAGAATCAAGTAACATATATGTTATGCTTTTTATATCATTCCCTATTCTGTTAGTGTTGCTGATGGAAAATACATAAATAAATTGAATTTTACATAATGGTTCCTCAACACACTACTTAACAATTAACAACTCATGTTATTGTGGTTAACGAAAAACGCTTAAAATAACCGAATATTATATTCTAGCCCTTTAGCGGCATATATATAAACATTATTCTAAACTAGTTTCTATAAAATATATTCAAAAGAGATATTAAATTTGTTTGCTCAGTTATAAAGTAAAAATCACGCGTATAATCGACCCCCGGGTCTTTTGTTGAAAATTATGGTTCGAACTGGGCAAATTCAGTGATTTAGGCCTCAGTATGCAGAGCTCTACAAAGACTATACTAATGAAGAATATTATTTTCAGATTGTAGTATACTTTGGGTACGAAAATGTCGGCGGTGCATCAAAGTACCACCACTACATAGGTCTTAAATAAGTCTTTTGTTAAGCCTTAATATTTATGCACTGAAGATTATGAGCTCACTGATGATAGTAGCAGTATTCGTGTTGGACTAAGATCAATTTGATTGTGCGAAATGAAAGAGTACATGATTCAGGTTCAGATAGCAGATTCTTTCGGATTGTAAGAACAAAGTAATTATACGAAATTGCATCCAACTTGATCAAAGATATTATTGATTGACAAGAATTGTTAATTACTCATTATTTAAAAAATTGATTATATTCTATGCATATACCAGGGTACCACCAACGATTTCATACAAAGAATATGTTGGGCTAACGGAATAATATCTTATATCTGGAACTTTGATCGAATTTGGACGCAATATAAATTTTTTGTTCATTTGTCAAAAGTGGAAATTCGTTTTCAACGAATTTGTAATGATCATAGATTACTTCTGTACCTTCAGCTAGAAGCCTTGAAACTTGGATGCCAAGCATCATCATACTATCGTAATACTCCAGCATTGCCTCTTTCCATCCAGGGAGTAGAGCATCAGATGGCCATACATTGCGAACAGTTGGATCGCCCTTCTCTTCATCTTTAGGCTCACGCCGAATGTAATAACCCTCCTAAACAATTCGTTTTTTAACATTTTCAACTTGAAAAATTATTCCAGCTCGAGATATTTTCATGATTTTTTCCAAAAAATTCGTAGAATAAATTTTTAGAGCATAAAAAATATATAATCAATCAGCTCAGGTAACTAGGACCTAGTTATTTCATACTCATTACACATTCAATCGTTCACATATATTAGAAATGAATACACATATTTAGCCGAATGATGGCCTAAAATTAAAAAAATAGTAATTGATAATTCAATTCGATAATTTGCACTGAAGATATCTAATTCAACAATCTATTTGAACAAAAGCATAAATTTTAACCAATAAATTAGTGTAGAATAAGAGTATGACGTGATGGTATTTCAGTGCAACTATTGTTGAAATTAGATAATTGTCACAAAAAGGTATAAAAAATAATTTCGTAATCACCTTTGATTCAGCAATAGTTTGGTTATCTGGATCTAGAATTTCGGAAAACGGATGCGTATACCCATTTAAAGAAGCTGAACAGCTTGACTTTATATCATCAGGAAGCTGAAAGAATGCTCTTGAGTGCTCCAAAACTGAAGAAACGGTTGACACACCATGATTTGTCAAGATGAAAAAGCCGTAGTCCTTGCATGCTTCATAAATTTCACGGGCTGCGCTTGCACTCGCCAGATTAACTACCGGTAAGAACAATGACTCTTCTATTGACTCCATTATGGCTAGAACGTAGTTCAGCTTTATTGAGATGCGGCGAGGCTCAGAGTTCCGACATAACCTTGAGATAGTAATATATATATCATCTAACGTCGAATCAAACAATTTGGACTAGCCAATCATCAATCGACCGTTTCATTTCTAAGCAATCAAATCGATGTGATTTCCAAACATTAATATATCATCTAATCAACGCAATAGTTGTAGAAATCACACAATTCCTTACATATAGAAGTTGTTCAATTCATTTGACGTCCCCAAAAAGAAAGAATGGAAGAAGGTGCACCACACTCATGCCTTTGTTACTGCGGTTGTCCCGTTATTTGGTATAGAAATACAGCTCAGGAAAATCTTCCAGCACACAAGCAAATTACAAACTTTCCCATTTCTATTCTTTTCTACAATCGCCAACTCCATTTCTCAGATGTTATTTCCATCATATTAATTATCAAATGGACATTAAAAATATTCCCAAATTATTGTTAAACCCCTGAAAATTTACTTTAGATTTACCATTTCTCCAAACAATCCAAAATTTTCAATCCTTCTTGGTAAGAGAATATGTAATCTTTTGACAGCCTTGATTGGTCACTGGTCACATATATAAATGAAGTTACACTTTACATAGAGGTGTTAGAAATTGCTAAATTACAGTCCACTGTTAGGAATGTAACATACAACATAAACACAAGGAATTGTGAAAGAATACGTAAATTACCACATCCTGAACTGAGTTGATAGAAGTGAGATAACTTCATCAACACAACAAAATATCACTTACTGAAACTTGCTCTTATAATCAGAACTGAAATCTGTCAGGAACTGGTTGATTAAATGTGTTGAAGCAAAAAGGCCAGAGCTAATCCAGCAAGAATATATTCAGAATAAGGACAAAATTCCAAATATCCGCAAAGAATTTCAGCACAAAACAAGAAAAGATCAATAGGAAACACGTATTATTTAATGTTGCTGTTTCCGCCACTGAGTGGAAACAGCACAATACAAAATATACTACCCAAATTAAGTCAAATTATCCTAACATCCGGAGTACTACTGCTACTATTATTAATGTAGTACTAATTGCAAGCATTCACTACAAAACATACAACAATGCATTTGTCCCAGTACTGGGAAAGTTAAGAACAGTTGCTTAGTTCAAACCCGTGCAACCAAATCTACTTAAGTCCTAACAAAACCTCACCATAGCATCAGGAGAAATGTACAGCAGCTACAGAATAGAATTAACTCCCTTAGGGGTTAATTCCTGACATCTACACATGTGACCAGTAGTTAAGGACAAAAATCCAAAGAAACGCATGCAACCAATTATATATTAATTCCTGCTCATATGCTGCCAAGAATGGATCTTGTCAACACAATACAACTTAACAGAATGCATATACAAGACAAGTCTATTGAATCACAGCTCTATTGCAGATCACATTGCAAAACTGATTGTTAGGAACTGATTTGTACGCCGTGCTTTCTATTTGAAGATATTGATTGTAG
Organism: Vaucheria bursata; assembly: GCA_032358265.1. Taxonomy (NCBI): domain Eukaryota; class Xanthophyceae; order Vaucheriales; family Vaucheriaceae; genus Vaucheria; species Vaucheria bursata. The sequence goes on from JAULBW010066012.1 coordinate 41,842, forward strand.
TTTGATATATTTGTTTTAAGTCATTAGCATATTAAGTAATGTGTTGACGAGATTCACTCTCGGCAACACATGATTAAATCCACTTAATATACTGTTATACCATATTCTGGTTACGTTTTCTTGTTTCCTTGAATGTGTAATAGTGCATTGGAGGATTCTTACAGTTTGCCAAGAGTGAAATAGAAATTATGAGTTGCGAAACTTCTCCAGAGATAATTGAACAGCTCGTAAAACAGAACCAAGCCCTACAGACGCAAGTTGTAGTTCTTCAGCAATTGAAAAGAAATTATCATGATGATTGTCCTGCGGTACCCAATCCACCTGCACAAGCTGTATCTATGGCAAATTTTGTACCAGAGCCTAATGTTCGTCTTCCGGATGTTTTTAGTGGTGAATGCAAAAACTCGAAGGTGTTCATTCTTCAATTAAAAGTTATTTTTTGCACCCAGCCATCACGTTTTACCTCAGATGAAGCTAAAGTACTTTTTGCAATTAACTTACTTCGGGATACAGCATTTAATTGGATCATGCCATATTTAGAATTGAACTATCCTTTAGTGGAATCATTTGAGCTTTTTGAGCGGATGTTTTTGGTAACTTATGGTAATATCAATCGTCCACGTCAAGCGGAATTCGAACTTTTTGAATTAAAGCAAGGAAAGCGTCCTGTTATTACATATATATATTGGACTTTCAACGGCTTTTGATGGAACTGGGATGGTCTGGAGCAGCCTTAAACAGTATATTTTACAAAGGATTGAGTAATAAGATTAAGAGTTTGTTATGCAATTACAATCGACCTGATAATATAGACATGCTTTACGAGTTAGTGGCGCGCATTGACAACCGCTATTTGGAGTTTCAACAGGAGTTACAAGGAGGTCAATACGATAATTCCGCAAGGCATTATTCTGGGAAGTTCGATTATAAAGAAAAAAGTTTAAGAATATTGATAGTGATGACATGGTAATTGGAGTTATCCAAGGCCCCATTTCCTCAGCTGAACGTGAAAGACGTTTTTGGGAGAGACTGTGCCTTTATTGTGGAGAACCTGGACATACCAAGAACGGTTGTCAAAAGCAAATGAATTGGGGAACGAATTGTAACAACAATCACTGAGGTAATCAGCTAATTGGAATTACTCAAGATAATAATGAAGAAAGTATAATTTGCTTATTTTGTGGTTCGAATTTGCATCATATGAATACATGCCTGAACGACTTGAATTTTCTTAGAGACTCGCCAAATCGAAAAGATAAAAGTTAATTTCAATCAAATGTATTAATTGCAATTACTCCTGAAAGTAAATCTCCATGTCTGTATGTAAATTTAGAAGTTCAAGATGCAAATATTTTGAAGTACATTGTCTCAACATTAGTCGATTCGGGATGCGATCGTTCACTTATTCACAGAGAGTTTGCCTCTAAATTGGGCCTCGCTTTCATTCCCTTGATTGAACCTGTAGTGTTCGAAGTAATAGATGGATCAACCTTACCATCAAGTAATATTACGGATCAAGTTAACTGTTTAATGAGAATAAATGAGTTCAAATTTGAATCAAAATTGTATGTGGTTAATTCTGCTTGCTCAGATATTATCCTAGGACTTGATTGGCTACAAGATTATAATCCGATTATTGATTGGGAAAAATTATCATTGGATATAAATTCGGAAAAAACTGCAATAATGGTCATTTGGGGGAATCGAACCGTCAACATGTCAGTTTCGGACAGGCTTAACCTATCGGTATGCCAGGAATATCCAATTCCATTTTAGGGAAAAACACATCTCCATTAGAAATGAATTCTGTAAAATTTCAATGAATTCTGTAAAATTTCAATGAATTCTGTAAAATTTCAAAGAATTCTGTAGAATTTCAAAGAATTGTGTAGAATTTCAAAGAATTCTGCAAAATTCAAAGAATTCTGCAAAATTCAAAGAATTCTGTAGAATTTCAAAGAATTGTGTAGAATTTCAAAGAATTCTGCAAAATTTCAAAGAATTCTCTAAAATTTCAAAGAATTCTGCAAAATATCAAAGAATTCTGTAAAATTTCAAAGAATTCTGCAAAATATCAAAGAATTCTGTAAAATTTCAAAGAATTCTGCAAAATTTCAAAGAATTCTGTAAAATTTCGAAGAATTCTATAAAAATTCAAAGAATTCTATAAAATTTCAAAGAATTTTGTAAAATTTCAAAGAATTTTGTAAAATTTCAAAGAATTCTGCAAAATTTCAAAGAATTCTGTAAAATTTCAAAGAATTTTGTAAAATTTCAAAGAATTCTGCAAAATTTCAAAGAATTCTGTAAAATTTCAAAGAA